>DWON01000526.1:0-32045 GCA_018251015.1 Phocides pigmalion okeechobee
GATAGCTTTGAGACAAATAGATTCTATGAAGATGTTTATACACCATTGTAGCGAATGGTAATTAATATATATATAAATAACATAAGAAAATATTAAATCATAATCAGGTTCCTAAGATTTGATCCTCAGCCACTTACTGAGAATAAAGCTTTAATATATCAATTTATGCATCTATTTGATAAATGTACACTTGATAAATAGAATATTTATTTTGTGTTCTAAATCTGAATGAATTACATTACAGGAGTGCCGGCGACAGAAAATTTAAACGAAATGCAGTGTATGTGGTTCCAAACGGAGGCGGCGACGGCGTATCAGAGGTTACATCAGTGGGGAGAAGCTCTAAAGAAGGCTCACGAAGTCGACAGAGTGAGTATTTTTATCGTTATATAACATCCATACTGTTATGTAGTATATGATGTGATGTGAATGTATCCACAGCACATTTTTTTTAAATGCAGATGTTAATGGCTATTCTCTGTCATAAAGTATTGCTTAATATTATCAATGAATATTAGAATTACTAAAAAGTATTTTATTGTTTTTTTTATGATTTTAAACTAGCATGCTATTCCCTTGACGTTAAATAGTCACTGATGTGGGTTACCAAAAACGCATGTTATTAAATTTATACAGATGTGACGTCATGCCTAACGCCAACATTTTTTCTCAAATGTGGGTGAATCGGCAAATATTCATTTTCATTGAAACCACAACAATTCAACTGCAAATTCTAATATTCTATCCCATTGTAAGGTATCTACGTATATGTCAAGGTTACAATGTAAAATTTGTTCATTGGGTTTGAGCGTCTTAGTGACTAAGTCGGTCAGAACAAGAAGTACCTAGGTTTTATCCCTCTTTGAATAATTCTATAATACTTACTCATCAAACTCACTAAGACTTATGTCGCATTGACAGCACTTCTCGGAGATAATGGAGGACCAGTTCGACTTCCACTCGTACTGCATGCGCAAGATGACGCTGCGCTCGTACGTGGGGCTGCTGCGGCTGGAGGACGTGCTGCGCTCGCACCCCTTCTACTTCCGCTGCGCGCGCGCCGCCGTCGCCGTGTACCTGCGCCTGCACACCGCGCCGCTGCAGGACGCGCCGCGCACCGCCGAGCCGGACACAGGTCAGTCACCACCGCTCAGTAATACACTGACATAACGGCACGCGTTTGTCTCGCCACTTAATGATACACTGGCATGACGACACGCGTTTGTCTCGCCACTTAATGATACACTGGCATGAAGATACGGATCAGTCACGCCACTCAGTAATACACCTGCATGACGATTTGAGTTAATCTCATCAATAACAATTACGGATCAGTGTTGTCAATCAATAATGCACCTGCTTACAAGGACCGATACGAGGCAGGCTTATCGAACAATGTTACTTTGTCATGATGAGTTAATTAATAGACTCCTAATAAATATATATTTTTTTTTTATACATTATCACGTTCCTCAAATTTAACACAGTGTAGTATCTCAATGACTAAGTTAATGTACTCCCAATAGATAAGTAAAATGCTGTACTTTATTGCATATCTCGATCTTGTATACATTTTAGTATTACCATTTAATACATAGACTCCTAATGAATTTATGTTTTATAAATAAAATTCAGTTCTTTGTCGCGCTCCTCCAATTCACAGTTTCCTACAAACTCCTAAATCGGCCCCTAATAAATAAAATAAATACTGTACTCTATTACGTTTTTTGAAATTGAACTCAATTCAGAGTCTCCAACGACTAAATCACGCTCCTAATAAATAAATGAACAGTATGTAGAATTACAGTTCGATCAGGGACCTCACCGCCATCCTCATAATCTGCTACGAAACAATTTTCATATAACTTAGAGAAGTGTGGCTGCTGGATACACTTACAAGCGAGGCGACATCACACACACGTACGATTTATATACGACTTCAATCCTATTTGAGATTGGATATCCACCGGCTGCAGCTTCCACTTAATGTTAAATTGCCTGCCCTCTCTTTTAATGTAAAAAAATCTGGTTGCTGCCAGTCAAAAACTGTGTTATGGTTTAATATTTAGAGTCATTATTTCATACCCGAGCATTTCTTCTTTTCCAAATCCATCTAATTTTATACACTAAATAAATAATTACACTCAATCGGAGTATTGAAAGTCATCATCTAACTTAGTTTTGTTTCTTAAGGAGTCTATGAATAAGAAGTTATGTAAAACTCGACATCAATGTAATTATCACCTTCATTTTTCGACCCCATCTCCCATTGTTGGAAAAAATGTGAAAATGTTAAGAATCATCTGAATTAAAACAACATTTATAGACCATGATAACACTAAAAAATTATGTTTATTTCATATTATTGCTGTCATTTAAACTTTTTTGATTAACTGAGATAATGAGTTCAAGGTCTGTGCGAGTGCAAGGTGCTCGTTTTAGACATAGAGTCATTCTAAATATTTTTTAAGTATTTATCATTATTTTCCTTTTACTATGTAACGGGTATTCATGATCAACGTTTTTATTGCCGATATTTCATACCTGTTGCGTAGATCGTACCACGGCTAAAAGTGATAGGTTAATCTGTCTACCCTACGTCTAGTTTGATTATCTTACTTACGTTCCGTATCACGACACTCAAATCTAACTCTAAGCATTTGTTAGTCATTTATATATTAACAGTAAATACATAAACATTAAATGTTATGTTTTTAGTATCAAATGCTGACGGGAATGAAACTTATGTCATTGGAAAATGAATGTGCTATAGATTTACGCAGTCCTTGACGACAAATAGTCACTGCTGCCTATATACATCTCCTGGTCAGAAACATCTGGTTTATGCAGAATCAAGTTCATATTTTTATATGAACATGATCCGTTAAACAGAAGTTTTTCTTGAAATGAGTCAAAGATGCCTATCTCACTTACGATTAAGATGTTCACTCCTATGAAAGTGAGATAACCACACCTTTTAGCAAAAGGAAATTCAACTGTTTTATTTCAATATAATGTGTTTATACAACACCTATTGAATTTCAAAGGTACAATGTAAAATCAGTACATAGGCCTTGAGCGCCCTCTTAGTTGACCTTAGCTGTTTTATCATAGATTGTTATATAGGGTCACTTTGTCAAATCTGCATTGCAACAGTGATAATGTTTTAAGCTGTAGGGATAAAGTTCTGTCCAAACGAGGGATTTTTTTTAATAATATACTCAAAAATGTAGGTTCTTGTTTTAGGTTTTTGTGTATGTGTAGTGTACATTAATGGACCAGGAATTTAGTTATATTTTACCTTATGTGTTTCTAAAAATTGCATTCTTGTCTAGTGAAACGCTTCAGACATTTACAAGTTTAATTCGGTCAAGATTACAGAAAATATTAAAAACATTATTATCATTATTTGTGTGTTAGTGTGTGTATTTTATTAATAAAGTTATCTAAGTGAAGTGTAAGTGTAGCGTAAAGTAAATAATAAAATCACAAGCAAACACTCTGTTACTCGGTATGTGGTGATTTATATAATTATGTAACCAAGTAGTATGGTTATGGTCAGGAAATTGCAAGTATCGGTAACTGCAGTTACTTGCAACATAATCTGCTTTAAAATATTACCTCATTAACATTGAGATTTACGGTTAAGTACATCTCTACTGAGTCTAACATGAATCAATGCTATAAGTATTATGTCATTGATACTGTAATTCATTAGTGAAGATATTCCTATCGTGTATTTATTGAACCTATCCAACGTTTTAAGACTGGTTTGAGTTGTGTCCTGTCGTTAGTTATGTTAGGATAGGAAAAGAAAGTCCCTTAAAATGATTTAAACTTTTTAATATATCATCTACATTTTGTTGTATTGGACAATACGGTACAGAATCACAATTATTTTTCAAACAGTAACATTAAAATTTGTTTTGCACGTTATGTTTGCACAACAATAATTATTCTAATAACACCTATTGTCGTAATTAAATCTATTATAACAAAATTCACAATCAATCCACATTTATTATCACATCATATCGTTCCAACGAGTTCATCGAGAATACTGTCATTCATAAATAAATTAACTATCACTAATGCTTGCACCAGTCTCCTTAACAATAATTTAATAAATAGCACATAATTATATCTAGTTCATTTTAGATCACCTCGTTTAACAATGTTCGCCGATCACCTAATTTAATCACACAAAAAAACACGCGTTAAATATTATGGCAATGCGGACGGCCCGCTAGTCTTTCTAAACCTTATGCTACTTAGGACACATTAACATCACATTTGCGCTTTGTATATACACGTAACGTCGTGAACGACGGCTTCGTCAGACTAGACTTTGGTTTCAACGTCCGTAGCCGGGGTGGCGGTACCTCTCCCGCGGGCTCTGCGCCTGCGCCGCCTGGGGCGTCAGGAAGTACACGTGCGCGCCCTCGCCCGGCAGCCGGTACGACACCAGCGAGCCCGGCTTGCCCTCGCCCGCGCCGTTGGGCGGCCCGATCCACTCGGCGTCCGGGTTCACCGGCGGCCGCTGCTTCTTGTTGTTCACGTCCGTGTCGCCGACATACGTTCCTTTGTTTAGGTCTTCCAGCTCGCTCGCTTGTCTGAATTGGCCCCGGTAAGCGGGATTCACTATAGGGATGAATTCGCTGTCCGGGTCTACCGGCGGCCGCGGATACCGGTTGTTGACCTCTGTGTCGTGCTCTAGCGATGGAGGTTTCTGTTGTTGTTGCTGCTGCTGTTGTTGTTGTTGTTGTTGTTGTTGTTGTTGTTGTTGTTGTCTATATTCCACATTGTACAGTCCGGGTTGTCTTATTATTTCACTCTGTGGATTTATTGGCGGTAGCGGGAGACGGTAGTTTACCAAAGTGTCCCTGTCTTAAGAGGGGGGGTTTGGTGGCTGCGCTTCCACTATCTCGTATTGGTTCAAGTTGTTGTCTATTTCCGTTCTCACCGTGCCGAGTGGAGGTGTTACGGCCAATCCGTTGACATCTTGCGTTCCGTCTTCAAGTTTTTGTCCGAATATGTCGAAGGAGTTCTTGGTGATATCGTCGAGGTATCTTTCGTCTTGCTTGGTGTAATATCCGTGGCTGATAGGACTAGGTGTAGTGCTGGGGTATCTATTAACTTGATGCACGTTCTGCTTTCCATTGTATAGCGGAATGTGATTTCTGTTTCCTTTAGGCAAGTTTTCTTTGACGACAGGAGTGTCATCGTAATCCTCGTCTCTTATCTTAATATTCGGATAGTATCTGGTCGACGTCGGAGTTTCAGTAGTCACTCGTACGTTCTCAATTAAGTACTGTTGGTGATAGCCAGATGACACTGTGGGTGAAATAGCGTTGAATTCGTTTTCCAAGTTGAAAGGTTTGCTGTAGCTCACCATAGGCCTAAACGGTTCGGGGTCCAATTTGGGAGCGCGGAAAGTTTGCTCTGGCCTTGGATTAGATTGGTAGCTGAATTGGTATACTGGGCGCGAGGTCGCTTTCGGTTTGTTCAAGTGTGGCCGATGCGAATGTGCGTTGGGTCGCTTGGTTGTGAAAAAATCAATAGTTTGTTGAATGTCCGCGATTTGTTGATAGAAAGGATCCGGTCTCTGTTTCGGTTGTTGCACGTAAAGCGGTTGTTGTCGTGGTTTTTGTATACTGAAGTATTCCTGCGTTAGAGTTCGAGGGCCTTGCTTTTGGGGCCATAAGAACAGCGCATCGGCTTGGTCAATAGCTCCGTATGACACATCGATCGCCGGAGTATATTCGGATTGTGTGTTTTGAGGAATGACGTTGTGTTTTTGCACGAATGGATTCCGACTTGGCACTGTTTTGTAGTAGTTTCTGCCATCGAAGTATGTTTCGGGTGTCGGCGAGGTTTTTGGTTGTTCATCATAAAAGTAGAATGACGCTAAACCATTTTCATTTTGCTTTTGATTGTACACGGGCTGTAGTTTAGTAGTAGGTACTTCGTCGTTTTGTATGTTTGAATAGTATTCTGCTCGTAGCGGCACTTGCGTCGATGTTACTACATCATTAGACGTTTTCTGCGGTACACGATATATAACGTAAGGTTTTTCTGACGTTGTGGGCGTCTCTGTATTGTAAATCTGTTCCGGATAATCGTAAATAAGAGAGACGGATATTGGTTTTGACGTAACTTTTGTTCTCGTCTTAGAAACTGGTTTGTCAGTTTTGGGTCTCATAATAATTTTATCAAGCAGGATGTTGTTTACTCGCACTGGTTTTCTTGTAGGCAATGGTTGAACGCGCTGGTGGTTTCTGTATTTGGGGGTTGTAGCAATTTCAACTGGTGGTTGTGTTGTGATCGTTGTCGGAACTTCGGTTCTAGTCGATTCGGTAGTAGTCGGTCTCGATTTGTATTTGCCTCTATATCCTGCCGTCGGTAACTGTTGTTTCGATGTCGGCTTTGGCCTTGTTCGTACTGTGGTAGTAGTTGGCCTTGTAGTTGGTTTAACCGTTTCCGTAGATGTCTTTTCCTCGAGTGGAGCGAAGAAGTCTGGTGGCGGAGGTAGTATGATTCCCGGCACGAGCGGGCCAGCGGGCACGCTATTGTTGTAATCAGCGTGATAGGAAAAATTGTATGGCGGCGGATAGTATATCGAAGGGTCGTCTTCGTCGTACAGGTCTGTTTGGTTGCTCGGTGGTGGTAGAAACGCTGCGCCCGGAGGAAAACCTTCTGGAAAAGAGCCGTTCATGGGTCCGAAGAAGGGGAAAGGTCCTTCGCTCGCATTCCCAGGTAGGAATGGGAACGGAGGAATTGGCAACGGCGCTCCCCCGGTAGTAATGTTTCCCTGATTATCACCCGTGGGGTTGGGCGCTCCCGCTGGGAAAAGGAATGGCGGAGGTGATAGAGGGCCTTCGCCCTCTCCCGCATAGAAGGGAGGGAAAATGGACGCAGGGACACTGCCGTTTGGCGTAAGGAAGACGAGCGGTCCGTCGTCGGAGAGTCGTACTGGAAAGGGCGGTGGCACTTTAGGTTTCTGCGGGAGCTTTACTTGCCTTCTAGGTGCTTCGTAGTCATCGATCGGTGGCCACGGCCGACGTTCCTCTTTCGTACGCTCGGGGTATGATCCTCCCGTGAGTACCAAGAGGTGATCTTCAGCTAGCCAAATTTCATCCTTTTTGAGACCCCCTAAGCTTTGTAAGTTGTCTTTAGATCTCGTCTCTGAATTCGGTTCATAACTGACGATTCCTGGTCGTTTAGGGGTCTTTGAGAATATTTCGTTTTGGATGAGGCCATATTTTCCTTCGGCCACCTGATCGGACAATGTCTTTCTGTCTTCCTCGTCTTCCTTCACTTTCCCAGTTTCCTTTCCTTCGCCGGCGCTGGACATGAGCATCCCATCATCCCATATACCCTGATTCCATCCCACGCTGCCGCCCGACTGGTCCGACGCGATCACGCCTACGAACTTGCCACTGTCACTTTTACCATCGTACAAGATGGAGTTTTTTGTCGTACCGTATTCTTTGTCGGGCCTTATTTTCAGATGGCCGCCGATCAAGCGTTTGATCATCCGTTGCGATTCCGCGGGATCGGAGTCCGGTGGCGGGCCGAGGGAGCGTTGATCGCGCACGAACGAATCAGGCGGCAGGACGTAGGTCGGCACGAGCACGCTCGCGTGCGTGCCAGCTGCCCATGCCAGCGCTAGCGTCAGCACTAACGCCGCCCCTCTCACCATCTGAAAGTTTAGAAAACATCACTTCTTAGTTATGTTGCACAACGAAACACTTAACCTATTAACACAACGCACTGATCAATCTACTCATCTAGGTAAGATTTTCTTTGTAATTCGAATGAGTGTCGTCGACTGTCATGGGCGAGCGGAGTGAAAGGACTGACGGAGATAAAAACGTTCGCTAGTGTTTTCGGCACTGGCGCGCCGCGCTCCACTACCTGCCTTTTATTAATTCGTACGTAGCGGCCACCGCCGAGCGTTGGCATTGAGAATCAAGCGTTTAATTTTGAAATTAGCGGATAATGACCACGAGATAGGAAGGCCGCGCGGCCCGCGACAATATCTACTGTCCGAACGCTTAATGCAGGCTGTACCTGTTCTTAATTTCTCAGCGGACTAAATTAATTGCTTTATGTTTTTGTCGCGATTACGAAATGTACTTGCGGTTATGTATTTTATGAGCGGGCGCGTTGTTAACTAACGGATACAGAAATCGGTCGGTTTCGAAATTATCGGATCGCGTATATTTTTTAATCTCGACCAGCACGAGCTGTCTAACGTAACATTTCACAGTCACGATGTAATACGTATTATCGCAGATGGAAATGAGTATCGTATCGTATCGCTCCGATCCGCGTAGCCGCGTTCAGGGCTCGATTGTTGAGTCGAGTTGACGGGGCGTGGGCGGCGAGTGTCGCGTTACTGACGGTTAAAGTTTCACAAAGCGGTTTAATAATCGTTGCAAAACAAGTGCACACAGTTTAATTGTAGCGAAAGCGCGCGGATTTATGCGACATCAACTGAGAATAATGGCCCAAGCTAGTTATACCTAGAAGTGGAGTGAAGGTAAAGTCGGTAGGGCGTGTCCAGGGTTCCGTGAAAGGCACGGTCACCCAACTCGCTCGATTTTGCCTTCGATAAACGGAACGTGAGCCAGCCGACTGGTAATTGTGCTAAGGTATGCACCAAAATTGTTACACTAATCCCCAGGGCGGTGCGCCTTGCAAAACCGCAATCTATAGCCGTTTTAATTGGCTTCGAATGTTACTAGACTGATGCCTGTGATTATTTCCTTTGTTACGCAAAATTGTTAAACTTTACCAAATTCAATATCTAAATCTTTTTATCGCAAATTGATTTATTAATTAGTACACACTAATAAGCGCACATATTCCGGTTTGTCTAGATCGTAACGTAAAAGTTAAGCAACATAAGGCGCGGTTGATATTTGGATGGGTGAGCGATAGTAGTTAAGTTACACGTTTCCGTGCTCAGAAGACGGTCGTCAGATCCTGTTACTTTCGACGGATGAAACTAGTATTTATATAAATATACTGGTGAAGTTTGGTGGAGTATTCTCCAAGCTAGTCCTAATCGTGGAGGTCCCTCTGCGTAATGCGATTTTCCGATTAAAGTTTGTTATATGTCATTCAATTTATTGGAACGTGTGTGGGTGGGTCTTGAGCGTATTAGAAAATCGTATGTTGGAATGGAATAATCAATTCAATATAAATAAAAATAGAATATCAAGTACCGGTCTCAGACACCTGAGTCATGACGATTATTATTGGATAGCCTTGGTTCAATGTATATATGAAAGAGGAAGGTGACTGACTGACCTACAGATCAACGCATAGCCGAAACCGTTGACAATAGATTCCTGAAATTTTACCCAAAGGCGCTTTATATAGCGTAAGTGAGTACTAAGAAAGGAATTTTGATTATCCTAACGTTTTGCGTGTAAAATAGGGGTTGAAGGATTGTATGTAAGTGGTGAAAATAGAAAATGAATTTATGATTTTTTCATTTACACAGATTTGTCTCAAATATACATAGAGGATAAAAATAGAGCAAACATCATTGGAACGTATTCTAATATCGAATTGTGCCAGAGCAAAACCGCAGGGTAAAGTTAGTTTATTGTAAATCGTTTAGATGCAATCATTATCCGGGTCGCTGTGGGTTCCGTTGTGAAACTTTAACACCCACGGCGCATTGGTTCAGTATGTTCCAATTGAGGGGTTAATTGGAACATACTGAACCAATGCGCCGTGGGGTACTGTGCTATTAAACTACATTTTAAATGGAAGTAGCAAACGCGCATGTAATACAAATGATAGTAATTGATCATTGTCATCTATGGAACTGTTGTTTTTGGACATCTGTAGCTAACGTTATGCAGCCGATAGATATCTGGACAGATAAGGAGATAAATAGGCAACGATAGGAGACCTTTGTGAGACAGAGGTAGCTAGGGACGTCAGGCCTCGAGTATTTTTATCCTAGCAGTTCTCATGAGATTAATATCTTAATATTGTTTATATAAAATATTCAAGGTAATAAATATCTCAAAATATACTAAATATTACTAACCATTCCCACTGATTAAGGAGGACTGACAGAATACGTAGTATAAATGGAATTGAAAATGATTTTGTAAGATACCATAGAGCAAGAGTCTCAAAGTTCATTGGGAACATTAAATAAAGTTTGACATTTACTGAGGCATCTGTTAAAAGCATCCTTTCGTTTCCGATACTAGTTTGCCTTCGTAAAAATTTGCTTATATTTTTCCCGAGTAAGCTCGATTCGATTTGTTTATTTGATACTATGAGTGCAGCATTGTTACCATACCGGTTTGACATGTACGTGGTTTAGTTCCTTCAGTGATTAGTAGATGATGAATTTGGTTCTGTTTAAGGATCTTAGCATACTACAGTCCGAACGGGAAGGTACCACGGTTGCCCCCATAATCCGCAGTCGTGTTTCGGTTGGAGAGGTGCGGTTGTCTGCTATAGAAAGGCGACTCAGTCGTCAGGAGAAGCAACGCATCTACGCACGATATCAGGCAGGATTTTTGTTGTTAGTTTTGTTGTTGCAGGCATAGTTTGGGAGAGATACTACCGCCGCCCTCAAAATCCGAAGCAATTCTTGTGGGAGATCCGCAGTTCTCATACACTTACAAGGGAGGCGAATCTTTTAGTCCTCAGGAGCAGTGACGTAAATGCGTCGCTACTCCCGACTTCAAAAAGTGACTACTTAACATCAGGTGGCCAAAAGGGTCACTTGCTAATCTTCTACCACAAATATACAGGTGACGCGTAACTTTCCGTCGTTTACTCATTGCAGTGTCCTCGTCATAAATAAGAACCATTGTTTTGTTTTGTATATAATGCGTCGCGCCTACAATGTTTCAAGCTTTCTTCACAAGCGTAGCGTTGTGGCGTTGAGAAACGTGATCAGTAGACGCATTGTTGACTTAGTATTCAGCGTACGTTTCCGACCTACCGACTTTCCAACGGCCTTTGTCTGTCGGACACATCCAATTGCCAGGATATTTATGTTGATTGCAACGTTTCACTAGTCGCTACGGTTTTTAACAGAAAAAGAACAACTTGGCGTAATCTTTTCGGATTTTATACATCTTGGATTTTTTTTCGTGTTTAAAATACATCTTGGAATAATCTGCTTGGATTTAAAATACAATTGCATTACGAGATTCGGTTGATAGATGAAATTTACAAAGTCCGGTTAGTTAACAGGTAAAACTCACCAATTACAGTTTTATGTAATTTTGATGTTATGATCATATTTTTTTCTAATTTGAACTTTGTTTTTGGCTTCGAAAAACGTGCCCAAGTTTGAAAATAATATAACTAATGAGATTTTAACTATTATTTTGTATTTTACAAAATAACACATTAATATTTCTATCTAAAAATGCTTTTTGTGTAACTGTTTTTTATAAGCAGGCTATATATTGAAGCCGGAGCTAAGGGTAGGCCACGATCGTGTCGTTCAATTGAAGGTTCTTGTTGGCAATTTACGTAATTACTGAGGCAAGTCTACACAACATAATAATGTCTGCCTCGTACCGGCAGCTGCTTAGCACGTAATTGCATGCAATGCATTGATCTCCTTGAGTTTGTTCAACGACGGAAAGCTTTTAATACAATACATTAATATAACTCGCCATAGAGTTTATCAACGAAAGAAATCCTATGCATTAGGAAGTAGTTACATTAGTTACAGCTCGGTCAGACATGTACTAAAGCCGCTTTCATCCGCACTGAAGCAATTTTTGGGCTTTCTTTGGACAAGTGCGATTGAAGTTAATTGGACATAATAGTACGCGGGAGTACATGCAATGATGTACATACGACCTAAAATAAAACTTTATTTATATTCGATCTTGAATTTGGATTCCATCGGCGTGTGGTTTCAGATAGCCTGCACGCTCGTTTGTTATTTCGTAAAATAGAAAAAAAATGTCTAGTCAGTTAGATATGGTCACTTCGGTAGCCGCAACGTGTTCTCGACATGAACGTTGAGTTACGAAACACGATAAATTTTAATTCGACAGCCAATCAGTATTATGGCAATCGTTTGGACATGCGTTATGCTATATCTAACGCGTAAGGTACGCCAGTGTGTCCCATTCGCTTTCGAAATTTGGCATTGGGGACTTGAGCGACTCAAATCACGCTATTATACTTCGCTGTCCTTATAAGACATACGGACGAAGACGTTAAAATTGTAAGTAAATAGTTGTGTGACACGTGGCGTGAAATGGCATTCGTCATGGTTTGTCGAAAGATTTATTGCTGAGATGTTTACGAATTGCTCTCATGGGTTTGTGTCCTGTCTAGATCAGTGGGATAACCCATTTTTTTAATCTGATTGAATGTAATATTTCAGAGCGCACAAGTATTAAATATAATTTATCTGCCACGCCCGCACTCGGTTATTGCTGTCCATGTTTTATTGATTGCGGGCCACCCGTGGCTCGCGGACCGTCGGTTGAGAATCGATGATCTAGATCATGAATTGCAACGTCAAGTTTCTGTTACATAGTTTTATATGTCCATATAAGCTTTACAAAACAGGTTTGTCATTTCAACCGGCACACTTGCGTTTACGGCTTCGTAATACTTTATTTTATTATGTGCTCAATAAATTTAGCACCTTATTGTCAAAGTAATTAATTTGTTCTACTACTGTGTACATAGAGATTTATTTCAAAAGCAAAAGAAGTAAATGTTTATGGCGCAACCCTGCGATGCGCAAGCGCAGATACGGCGTGTGCCGTCTTGTCTGATTGATCTACGGCCTCATTACGGATGCTTTTATTCGATCACCTCAATGACTTCCAACTAACTTACAAGTTTCTTTTGTTCGCTTCTTTTATAAAGTACTTCAGTTATAAATAAATTAGCTGTTATTGTTATATTTTAAAAATTAAGTGAACCGATTACCTCATCGCTAATAGGTTGATTAATTTAGTTGAGGCAGTGCCTTTCTATTGTTTGTTGATATTTATTCTAATGGACGATTTGGAACGTGCAAAAAATGTCAGGGCTCGGATAATTGTCACGGATTGCGCGGTCAAGGCAATGCCATCTTGCAACCTGTTCAACCGTTGGCTTTGTGGCATCCAGTCTATAGTATTATGTCATCTAACTGAGAATTCTATTAAAATCCCTCGCTGGCTTTGTCCACGCTGTAAATAATACAAGCGACACTCGTTCTATGCTAACCTTGCATTTTTAATGTGGGAACTGTTTTCTTAAGGTCTAATTTAGATTATCTTTTTGCGTTTACAAAATAAATGTTGTCGTAATAGAATATTTGCACTTCGTAGATTGCATAGAATATTTGAATAACTCCGCTTTCTCAGATTCTGGTTAGTTTCGTAACTTCTGTATCAAACTTTATTATGTGTGCTTTGTTTCAAATTTAATTTGGTTCATTAGTTGAAGTGTCCATTGCATGCTTTATCCGTCACAGTATTCGTCGTTTGGTTTATTTTTGAATTATTATTTCTTGATGGTTAAATAATAATATTACCTTGCGATTTTTGAATAAATTATATGAACGTCTATGATTTTTATAAGATCAACATATAATAAAGGTATTATAAAAATCGATCTGTGTCTTGCAGTCGTGACTGAATATAATGTGGCAGTGAGTGCGCACGCGCCGTTTCGGGGCCACTTCTAAAAGTATTTTGAGCTACTTCTATGTGGTCTGCCATGTGCTCCATTGTTGGCAGATTTATGATTTATAATATACCTTTGAAAACGCCAAGGTTCTCACTCCATTCTGTATTGTGCAAGCATATCAGTAGTTACATTTTGATAATTACTCGTAAATTGAATGTGATTTGTTGCATAGAAATATCGAATGCAAATATTGATTATCTAGTTGCTCAAGAGACGAGTTTTTACAAATCATAGAAATCGTTGTTTGCACTAAGAAGTTACAAATAACCTTCACCTTTTCACACTAATTAAATAATAGTTAGAAGTTTCCGCATGCTGACATTACGAATCTTGTGTATCCGTCACCGAACCGGCGCTCTCGTTTGTCTGCATAATTTATTAAAATTATTGTACAAATATTATATGGTAGTGGCATATATTACACGAAATATTGATACTGATTATTTGGTACATCTATGGTTTGAATTGGGACATCGGGTACCGGGGAGGTAACACTACCGTATTTATTTCTGGTATAAAAACAATGTTGTTGTGAATTCACTTGCTTATGAAGCGACGACTTCAGATAGGTCAGCAGCTGTGGCTAATAAACATCAGGTGGACTTCACGCTCATTTGTCACTCGAGTTGCAACGGACAACCTCGTATGAATATTTCCATAACTTTTAAATGGAATTTAAAATTAAAATTGTAATTTAAATTTAAAATTGGTTCGTAATGGTTCCCCCGAGAAGGTTCAGGTATAGTTTTAAATAACAGTACGTGATGCGCTTTGATAATGCGGGAGCGCGCTTTCTTTTCTTTGTTATTCGTTACATTGTGACTTTCTTGATTGTTTGTTTCGTAATTTCACAAGAATGGTCGCATTCAGAGTTATTGTATGTAATCTTCCATATAATGCTCTCTCGTCCGTTGTCATGTCTTACGCCCGTAATCGCTGTTACGGCATCTGGACATTTTCGTACTTTTCACGTAATTTTATGTCGTTTCAAATAATTCACCGTCTCGTTAACGTAAACGTGACGAGTCTTGTTAAGTTTACGATCGTTCGTTGCGAGTATTTTGTTTTTGGTGTAATCTAATTGATGTTACATAAATAATTTTTTTTTTGTTTCAGGTAAGGAACTAATTATCAAGGAGCCTTCAAGTATTTCAAATTGGTGAGTTGGAACGGGCTTGTATAATCCAATTTGATAATGAATTAATCTTGAGAGCGTCGATCGCTTTGTAGCGTATAGCGATGAGGTAAACATCAATTAGTAGATTTTAGATAGATAATCGCGGCTATTAGTTACCCGCTTCTATATTGTTTAATATGAGTGTCGCTTGTGCAACGCGTTTCAAAATTTTTCCGCTGTTCTGGGTGCTACCTTTTGGTGGTTTTCGGAGCGTGGCGGATAATAGGCAACCTTAGATTGCGCCCGAGTCCTTCGCTCGTGGTTCGAGGAAAGCTGCATATTTTAATAGCGAATTTCGCAATTTGGAGCAATTGCCCCAAGCGGTCGACCATTATCTGATTTAAGTTTGCGTCAATTATTTTGAAGGTGAAGTTATATTTGTGTCGGATATGTGTATTTTACGGTTACTGTATTGCTGCTGTCACGACGCGACCCGTTTCGCCTCGCGAGGCGGGCAAATCGCGGTCGTATGCGCTCCGAGCGTACCCATTGTTTGAGCCTCGCTAATACAAGCGACAATCGTTTTGCATCACACTTAACAAATTGTTTGTTGTTATTAAAAATAACTGATAGATATTACAATTTTTTTACATATTTGAGCCTTAAATTTAAAACTCACTCAGTGATTTTTAACGTCGGTTCTCAACGTTTGTGCATTAGTTTTCACCGTTACAATTTTCACAGACCTTTCGTGTTCTGTCGATTTGCGATTGTTGTATTAGTTCGCACTGATAAGATGGACATCACGAATCGTAAGCCGGATGCGGATTTTTTGTTGACGGACATACGAGCCGATGACGTAACCGGGGATTTGTAGTATCATCACGTTAAGATGGATTCGGTACGAGTGAACTCGATGTTTTCGAGCGATTTGCATTAGATGTGTAAACATACCGTTGATTGTTCATCGAGCACGTTTACTATAGCAATACGGGCACGTATAATGGCGTTATATTGTACATATTTTTGAGTTTCGAGAGAATTGGAGCGAGGTCGGTCGGGCTACAGAGTGGCGGTGCTGATGTCATGCAATTCTTAATAGAATCAAGGTGTGTGCGTTATAATTGTTTCCTCCGACTGCGACGCGGAAACATAACTTTAGAATATATTGCCGCGTATTATCTGATTCATTGGTTTGATTCAAGGCGACTGAAGCGTATGTCACAGCAAAAGACTATCTCTGGTGTATGGATGGTTAACTGTTGTACGGGTGAACGTTGTGTCATCGTTATCACGAAACTCTAAGAATGTCGCATACCTTTATGTATACAACATGTTTTTGTACAATGTATATATATATATATGTATATATATATATCTAGAATGCTCCTGTCTATGTTTTTAATGTATCAAAAGAGAAATCGTGTGCGAAAGTAGAAATTTAATTGATTGAAGTGTGAACGTGTAAGATTTACACTGAGTGAAGATAGTATGGTTGATATCATTTGCCAAAATAAATAACGTCCTACACTCATAGTCTTGTATTATAATTTTGTCAATCGATGCTATAGATTAAAACATTTAGACCCAGAACAGATACCTTAGTTCATCATGAGTGCATGGGCGTGAATCGAATCCTGATCCTTTTGTATTGGGAACCGGTGTGGTGACCGCTGTACCACGCGGTCCTCACACACGACCAAGACCGACTATTATGTTTGCGAAGGTAGTAATCAAGCTTTATTGTGTTGTTATCGCCTTTAAACCGTTTAATTTGTTTCGCCGATGTTGGGATACATGAAAATATCTCACGAGTTTCCGACATCCGCGTTTATAATTGACGTTTCTGTCGTTTTCACACGATTTACGATTGACGGAATGTTTTGTAACTGACAAATTCATTTAACGAAATTGTTTACTTCCTCCAACGTTTGTGAGTTAGCGCCATAAATGATATTTTATTGTATCTATTTATTTTATTGATTATAATAATAAATAACAAATTGAGATTTTATGAATGGCGATGGTGTTGTTATTAGCTGGGTGGTACAATAAATGGTCGCTTTTATTTAATCAATTGCATTTTACAAACTATTATTTATTTATTTATTTGTTTATTTATTTATTAACACTAATAATTGCTAAATCACGTTTAAAAATTTAAAACAAAAATAGCCAACCAAAGGGTTATTTATTATACAATAATATTGAACGTTGTGTGTGCATGTGTGTGATATTATGTTGTACAGACCAGAGACAGATGCTGAAGTTTAAAAGTTTCCTTTTTTTATTTAGACAATTTACATTAAATAAACATTGGATATATGTTTTTGGAGTTAATTTTCTCGACGATTATTCATTGCTTAATTATTTATAATTTATTTTTTATATATTTTATTTATTTAATCATAACCGCATTTATTTATAGACGTTAGCACACGTAATACTAAATTGAAAAGCTAGCAATTTGAAGTAATTTATTTACTGCTTATTACATACATACGTGCATCTTAACGTGTCGGATGTGCTTATTACTATAAACAATAATGTTTATTGTACCATCACGATGTTTACAGCGTTGTTATGTCATTTTAATGAAAACAACATAACAGATATTACATCTGTCGTTGTTCTAGTTTTTTGCATGCACATTTTTTGTAACGAAACATGCCGAATGTTTGTATGCAAATATATAAGTATCGGTCTTTTTTGTGTTTGCCAAACTAGTTTAGAGTCCAATCGGGCGGGACGTGACGTAACCACTAATTTGCAATTACGCGCTTCTTTGGTCAATGAACATGGAATTTTATTGTTATAAAGACCTTTACGAATCGTTATAATCTGTATTTCTATCACGCGTTTAACTACGTTAGGAGAATCCCGTTATGCGGATGTACGGAATTGTATTTAAATGTAGTTTTATGAATATTTTTCAAATGTTATGAATGGTCATCGACAGACTGAGAGATCAACACATCCCTGTAACCGCCAATAATGTCTGTTTTTATAGCGTGAGCACTAAGGAAGGGATTTTTGAAAACACTGTCTCTGATGGCGTAAAATATGGACTGAAAAATTGTATAAAAATATTTTTATACCTATTTCTGTGAGAGAAAAGCCGCCAGGACGAGCTACTCATATAAAGCTTACATAGCTCTGTTTTTTATGTAGACGATAACAAATTTACGAAGTTAATGACTTTGGACTTTGGATTTAGGGAGTTGAATGGTTGGGTTAGTTTGAAATTTTGTGCGTACTTTGAACATGTTGTCCCTTTTATTGTCGATAGCTGGATAGACTAAAACTTATCAGATACCCTAATGGCCGTTTGAAAATATCCAACGAAACATAATTTTCACTAATGTAATTTGAGCCAGTATTGTCTAGAGATACCGGAAATCCATAGTGGTATATAAAAAAGGTTGTATCCAATATATCATGTAACATACGATGCATTAGAACCAAACACATTTTTTTTGTAGATTCTTAGCTTGATTTGTTAACATAGACACTGAGAACTAAGTTAGAACGTCCTATGTGCTCTGCTAAACCCTATACCTCAGCGAAATCACACTAACGCAAAATATAAATATCGCAACAAACATTTTTTTATACGAAAACTAATTATTTATCAAAACGTTTACGAATTACGATTACGCTGTTTTTAGTGCAGCCGTTTTTTGTTTAATGTAATTTTAACATTTTCGTAATCATTAAATATTCGCCGCTCTACTAAAGGTAATTCTGCTTTAATAACGCGTCCTCTACCTCGACTGCATTAATACCTTTGAAAACCGGTGTCGGCGAGTTTCAATTAAGATAGAAATTGTTTCCTAAGCATAATCATGCATCCATTAACCGCAGTAGAAACCCATTATTGTAAGTTCAATGGAGGCACTAAGATTCCATTTCGCTGACGAATCTTTACGTTAAGATTAATAATGAATGGCATTGCGAAATATTTTGAATGCGATCCCTGAATTAATCATCGACTTATTCGAGAGGTGTAGGCATTATTATAAGTAGTCATTGTTTCGTGACGGTTGAAATATTAATGTGTGGGCTCTTAATTCGATGAAAAGTTCCTTTGATTAGTTTTTACTCCACAAAATTAATTTACGCGTAATTAATGTTTTTAATCCGAGATCACACAAATTCATATGACAGTTTCCAAAGAATAGAACCGACGCGTTACTCAATAATCCTTTTGACCGCGCACTTTTGTTTGAATTTTCTCACAGGTGTTTCTTTATACTCGTACGTCATTGAGTTTTATGCTGAAGGCTGAGCTCTGTGAAACTTTAAGTTTAATATTTATGTCGCGGCAAGCGGCGCATTGTGTCCGGGGGCTCGCGTGGAGCGCCGGCTCTACCCCGTGAGATCTAGGTCGGGGACCTAGCTGGACTTTTGTAATTCGTATGCAAATTGATACTAACTATCACGCACATACATACGTTCATAGCCCTCGTCGTCTAAACACCCTAATCGAATAAGCACCATAAATCTATTATCGAGCGACGTAAACAAACACATTCTTACATTTACTGATAACGGCTGAGGCTGCGGCTGTAAGTAACACTTCTGGAACGTGTCGATTTAGTTGCACATGTCACGGAGACTCAGTTCAATACACTAACACTACAGTTTGTCAACACCGACGTTCGATCACTGGCACATGCTGGGAACGACTGGGATTCGGTTGGCGGGTGGTTGACGCCGCGGTGGAATGTCTTCTGTCCCGAGGGTCACCGGCGAGTGGTGGGGTGCACGTGTGATCGGCAGGTCGAGCCGCGCATGAGTGGCGGCGGTGGTAGGGGCGCGAGCGTAAATACGCCGCCATAAGCGCGTGCGCAGCTCACGCACACACCCGCACGTGGACGCATACGCGCGCCGTAAGCTACAGGTGACGCGACCGATGACAAACTTCGTTCGGCACCGATGAGACCCCATCCCTCGCAGGATGCTGTTTGAGTAACGGTCGGCTACTCGATCGGACATTACGTACACTCAGATAATTTTAGATCATTGTGTAATTTTTTCAATTAATACTCGTTCTAAATGTGCTGCTTATTATTATTGTTTACGTCTTCCGTTTAGTGTTTTGGTCCAAATTAATCGGGTGTATTCGTCATATGTATACGTTCTCTAAATTATTTTTAGATTCCGCTGTGAGTAATGAATATAAATTGTTACGTGAATTTGCGAAACCGTTAATATTTCGCATTTGAATTTTTATTATGAATTGGTATGGTATTGGCGATTTATTTGGACATGTTCTGTTCTTGATTAATATGGACACTTACGGATCCAAATTAATTTCATTACGGTTCTTGTGAGTAGATGGAATGATGGAGAAGTCGTCGGCATATTTAGTAACTCGTTTGCTTGCAGTTTATATGACATTTAGTTAAAGGTTCGCATCCATTGCATAAAGTGTTGTATGTGTAATTTACTTCTGATAAACATTTGAATTTAATAGTGCCATATTGGTATAAATAATTCCTGTAAATATCATTGATAAGATATTTTTTTCGTTGAAAATCTTAACGAAATGTAATCTTCTTGTAATATTGATATTATTTTAAGTTAACTTACTGTTTTCTTTTGTTATTTATTTTCGTGTCACGACTAAGCTATCGGGCGTTACAAAATATTAAAAATAAATATTTTTCATTCAAAACTTAACTGTTTGCATTATAATTTTTGATAATACTTTTTGCATTATATTACAAGCATTTACTTTTCATTTTTACAAACCAAGTGTTACGATAAATTTAAAAACATTGCCACTTGAAATAGAGCCGAGATGCCTCCCATCCGTGTAGTGTGAACTCGGCCTAACCCTATGAGATGAATCTCAAGTCATCGAACCGCCCGCGTCCTCGGAAGGTCGCTCGGACCCAAACGGGACCAGCGTTTACATACATAGCGCATCTAATTTCATATCAATACTAGTATCTTACACGGCTTTACCCACGTTCTAGTGAAATTTTTCATCTTTTTAAAAATAGATGCTTTTAAAGTTAAGTCACATGTAAATCCAGTTGGAAACAGATCTAAAGTCTCATTTTAGATATATGTTTTGTTACTTTTAAGATTTAATTTAAATCGGCAAGCCTTGAAATTGAGTTTAATGTTTAGTTCCATAACTTGGAAGTATACTTCGAAGAGTTTATTTCAGCATCAATTTTTTTAAACGAATTTATGTTGGAAAAATTTATAAACAAACATAGATGTAAAAATTATTAAGTAAAAAGTGTAATAACTAAATAAAAAAGTTCTTTATTTATTTGTTCTACATTTAATTACGTATGTCATTTATTCTAAATTTAATTACGTATTGTTTGATGGAGTTATCAAAATTATCCAAAATTACTTGACACTGTCCTACGATATGTGTTACGAAATATTTTGAAACAACTCGTATATTGTCAATCGATTGTTAATTTTTATTCGATTTTTATTAGCTATTAGCGTATAAACAATTGGACATAAAGACGGAATATGTTAATATATGTTTTGGCCACAACTCGTATGGTGATACGAGTATTTAATCATTTGCATCTCGCTTGCAAAATGATCCCGGATCTTTTTTTTGCACACGAGCGAATATTTCTGTTACCCAGTCATGTCAAACACAAAGCCGGCACGATAATTACACGGAGATGACTGGAATGCGGTTCTGATAAATTCGTTTTGTTTAATTGGCCGACGATAGTGTCGAGCAAAGTTCGACAACTTTGTTTGTTGCCTCCATACAAGTCGCTTATACATATATGGAATGTTTCAGACAATTAGCACAGTCATTTGTGGAGGTGGGTTCTATGCTAGTTATACTTTTCTTGAGTTCTAGTCTAGTGGTAACCTAGTGGAATTGAGTTCTAGTCTATTGATAACTTTATGTGCGAAGAGTAGCAAACGAGCATGCAAACCACCTGATGTTAAGTAGTCGTAGCCTATCCACGTACAACAATAAACACGCCTGAAACCATATCTGAGCTCGAACGTAGATACGTTGCTACGCCTTAAGACTAATATGGTTGCCTTGCTTCAAAGTGTAGCCGGCAACCTCACCTCTCCAACCGAAACACATGAAATGCTTTAGGGGGGATTATGAACTAATGGAATTTTGGCCCCCGGTCGAAGTACGGTCTGGAACTAATATTTATGATTTCCAAGTTATGTGTATTCGAGATTAATAATCATTTAAGTCAAGGAAAATAATACAAGGAAAACTTCACGCAGGGGAGATTTTTTATACCGTTCTCAAAAGTGGCTAAAGTGTAGTGTAGTACTAAATAGCAATTGGTCAGTGTGGTGATCTTAGGCCTTGACCTAATCAGTTCTTAATTGATGGAGTACCTACAGTGATACAGTTATTTTATGGTGATATATTATCTTTAGATTCAAAATTGAACGTCTAACCAATGTCCTGTACGTATTTTTGCTTTTTGTTTCGTACATAAGAGCGAATACTCAGAAGTAAGCTGAGCATTACCATTTGTGATTGGTGTCAGATAGGGCTTTTTGTACATAAAGTTAGTTACAGATGTTAATAGGCAGTAGTCGGCTGCATTATATCCTCGTTTGCTACTTCAATTAGATAAAAATTCACAACCTTGTGGCATCGAGAGATCGTATGATGTCATCGGGCACATCCTCAAGTCTAGGGTGACTTGCGTCTGTACCAAGTATGCTTCATCCAATGTCAATGGTCTCGCGTGTATCTCCATAAAGAGACGAGTGGCATTCCTTGCGGCGGCGCCATCCGTTTAGTGACGCACTTCTCAGCGATATATGGGAACATACCGTATTCTCTACCTTGAGGTCGTGATAACTGTTAAAGGGCGTACATCTGGTCTAGGTACAGCCGTACTACTGACGTTCTTTTCAAAGGTCAAGTGAGAAAAATAATTGCAGAAGGTTTTATACCACTATGTTAAACTTGAGTCGATGAAGCAGATGAGCCTTTTTTGTGAAATGGAAGTAGCAAACGATTATGTAGTCCATCCAATTCTGAATGGTCACTGATGCACATAGACATTTGTAGATAACTACATATAAAACTTGAATTCTGTCTGAAGTCGAATACAAATGCGTTCCTCCACCTGGTGGCGGTATCTTTCCCGTAGAATCGTACGAGTTCTAACAAACGGCAAATTATCGCCGGCTTACAAGGGAAACTTTTTAACGTCTTGATAATAATCTCTGTGGCTCAAGTTTGAAAGGTGTAAGTGTGGTCAGACAGAAATAATAACTTGTGTCATTTCGATTTTGAGGTAACATCATTATAAGTAAGTTCAACTTTTTGGCGTTGGTTGGCAGATTTGCTTGAAATTCTTCGCTACTTAACATCAGGTGCTGTATGAATCTTTGCAACATCTATTATACAAAAAAATAAGATTAAGTTAATACAAAAAAATCCAGTACCTACGAGTTGAGGTTGATGTCTCTTCACCTGGTTCAACCACATATAGAAATTTAAAATTGTTTACAGCATTATGTTTTTCATTTTTTTACTTCTTTCGCCATAATTATTTCTACATTTTTCATTCTTTTCTACTTACAGAAATATTTATTAAATACGAGATTTCAGTTATAAATTATAATAATGTGAAATCAGTTTATATTTTTAGCTATTTCACAATATTGACTTTCTTCATGGCATAGATATTCAACCAGGTGCTAAAATGGCAATGCTGATTGTATTTGGCTTATTACTCAATTGATTGTGCATTAATAGTCTTACAAATATTATGTATGCAAATGGGCGCGGCGGAGTTTGGTGTTCTTAAAAATATTTGCACTCTTCGTCATGCTGGAACCATGTTTGTCTGTTTGTGAACTAGTTACGAGGACGTTGATACCATACCATACTTGTTGCTTACGGTCTATTTTGCTTGTCAGTCAACGGAAATTTTCTATTTACGTTTCCAACTTGAGGTTAAATCCCGACTAGTTTGTCAACCCGTCATTTGATTTTTGTGTCTCCTGTCTAGTCGTTTATCTCCGTCAATTATCTTGATTGCATACGTCAAATCGTTGTTTTAACTTTATTTACCGGTTTACAATCAATTTTGATTTTAGGCCTTAGTTAGAATATCTATGAG
Source organism: Phocides pigmalion okeechobee (assembly GCA_018251015.1). Lineage (NCBI taxonomy): Eukaryota > Metazoa > Arthropoda > Insecta > Lepidoptera > Hesperiidae > Phocides > Phocides pigmalion. Next base: position 23,929 of record DWON01000526.1, read on the forward strand.
AAACGACATCTTTAATTTTATCCTCAAGAGCCATCACATAGGTATAATTATCTTCTCATTTTTTTCTTTTAACTAAATTTGTGTATAGATACTTGAGAATTCATTGTAGTAAACAGCAAATTGAATTTTAATGTATATCAATTTATTATAAATTTGATAGGCACACCTTTTATATTACATTTTCCTGTTTTTATACTAAAATTCAAAAAAAATTAACGAAAACATAATATTGAGATTAGTGTGAAGTAGAATCTACATTTAGTTTTAGTTTCACAAATATAATAATTTCTAAAGAAAACAGAAAATCATTATCCATGTATTATATGAACAATTCCACGAACAGTGCTTTCTCTAGTTTTCTACTGACACTCAGGTTACAGAATAGAGCTTATTATATTTTTTGATTATCCGGCGTTGGAACGGATCTTAGAACCGGTAACTTATCTCGGCTGGATAATAATCTGCAGTTTCATACGTCCGTTAGTTCATTTATGTACGAGTTTCTCGTTGCTCTAATTAACTAGATAGTTGGACTTATTAGATCTGTTATGTGATTTTAATATCATCCGGATGGTATTATTTCAAACCGGGCCCTTTATCTGCACAACATCGAAAGGAAATCAACTGTTGAGAAAATTAGCTATTTCCATTTTAAGCTTAAGTCTGATAGAAATGCCTATGTAGTAAACCTTGAGTATAAGCTTATGTCTGATAGAAAGGCCTGTGTAGAAAGCCCTAAGTCAAAATTTGATCGATAAAGATCCTGATGATCTTGGAAATTTTAAATGGTTCGAAAACAGGGTATAGTATAGACAATCTTCACTTAACAATCTTAACTTTGTCGTGCATAGAATTGTGAGAGTAACATTTATTAGAATACAAAAGCCTTAAATATTCTTCATTCCCTTTTTATTTTATCTAATGATGTAGTGAATACCTCTAGTAACATTTTTTCACTTTGACTCCAAAATCATTAACATACAATGAGATTTATTTTGAAGTACCTCATTAGTGTACAAGATAAAACTCGTTTTGTAACTTTCTTTTGGGCATTCCCGATGGAATAGAAGACACCGGAGGCTGCATCCGTACGCGGTGCACGATGCTCATTTTTATTTTATTCTCGGAATCGTGTTTGGGTGGTGTCGCTCCGCCGCGTCCGTACCACATTCCGCGACACCGAGGCGCTCGGCTTTGACCGTTTGACCATTCAGTAACACTGACGACCTTACATGGTATCGGGACTTTTTAAAATTAGGATTATAGCTTGAAACTTGGAAATTACATGTTCGGTTTCGTTATATTCCATGTTTATAATACAGGGCTCTCGTTCTTATATTGCTTTCATATTAGGATTTGGAAATTGATTAATAAAATGTACGAGGCAAACAATTTGATCTCCTCTTTTTGGATACTGGTAAAGTTATTTGTTATTCGAAATGATTTTATACTGTTTATTAGATGGTGTTTTATGATTAAAGATATTGAAAGTCAAAAGTAATCGGCATGATTCTAGATAATATACGCAACAGGAAAATAAACAAAAGACACGAAATCACAATGAAAATTCGAACGAAGGTAAAAACTTGACACATTAATAGCATTGTCGAACCAATGGAGCAGGGTGTCCATATAAGGAGTTCCATAGCAATGCGCGCGATATCGGCGGAGGCGCCGGCCGACCGTCCTCTGCCGATAAATTATGTAATCGAATATTCATGACAGCTTTCGGGTGCATTGCGGTCTTATCGGCCATTTTTATCACGTACAAACACGTAGAGTGGCTTTTATCGACGTTAGAATCTATCGTCTCTGTAAACTCTTTACACAATCGCACCGCTTTTGACAATAAATTGAATTGCTTTGTCTTGATTGCTTCTCGCGGTGCTTTGCGGTTTATGTCATTTTTCGTTATTCTGATACATTTACTTTCACCCACATTTATGGAATTCTTCTCTAATGGCGACACTATAACTTGTATCCATTGTTTCATAATAGGGATTTCATTAATTTTGATTGCGTGAACGTTAATTGGTTCGCGGCTTAGTTTGTCAGATACGTCAATGCAGTTAGGTAATCTGATTTGATCTACAGATATAACAACAATAATAACATGATTGTTGTCGGTATAATTTTTTGTACTGTACTTGAATTATATGAGTTGATTGTTTCAGATATGTCGCGTATATTGAATTTGTACTAGTTATTAAGAAGTAAGACGTTTTGATGGAAGAGATATAAATGTAAACCATTCGAATTCTAGGCTTTCGGTCCGACTAAGTAGCTACAAGCATCGAAGGTCATTGTATTAATAGTTGGTGCAAGACGCTAAACTTTGGTGATCGCCTATAAAATGCGATCGTCGATAGACATGGCGCCATCCTTATATTTTTCTCGCAAGCTCATTATTTAATCAGCAGTTTTTGTTTATAAGTCGACCGCTTCTTTATTATTCTGATCATTTAAATGGAGGTATTCGCGACACTTATAAATTAATTCCGCAAAGTTTAACATTTATGAGGAAGCTCTGTTAATTTGGACATCTATTTTTATTTTTCTTTTTTTTTTCATTGTTTATCACAAATAATATGGTGAAGGTTATTCGCATTCTGATGACTTACGATGGTTGGTTTTGTAAGCGGTTCGATTAATCCGAATATTGTTTCAGTTATTCATACATTACATATTATGATATTTATTACGAATTTCACAATTATTTTCTGGACTTTACATTTAACCAGTATAATATTTAGATATTTCATCAATTATTAAATATCCTTTGAGACGTTTCATCGTTCAATAAATATCTGTTTCATGTTCCTGCTACGATACGTAAATACATGCAAGTTAACGTAAAGTAATTATTTACGTTTGCGCATTTCTCATGAAATGTTGCAATTCGGGACCTCGCCCTCATTACTTCGATATTTAGCACGTTTCGGTAATATATTAGCATCACTGTATCCGTTTCTGTTATGCAAATGCAATTAACGCCAAAAAAGTTGTAAATTGCAAGTGTACCCTTTTTAGACTGATCGAGTTTTTGAGAACCTTTCAATGCCTCGCTCGCGGTGGCATCTCATTCTACCTGATGTAATTTGAAAGTCAAATTTTGTGCCTAAATAAGCAGATCGAGAATGTATGAGAAATGCCTATTGATTGGTGAAAATATTTAGTCTTTTTATAGAACTTTTAAGGTTCAAAGTTACGAAAATTATGTTCAATATCACCTGTAATTTTAGTTTCAATGTTTTGTCAAGGCCGTCGCCTAATGTTTTTTTTTATATTGAAGGGGGTTTGTTTTAACAACGCTAGGCGTTCAGAAAGGGATCGAGGTGAATCTTAGTCAATCCTATATAGTGAAAATGGGATTTCTCGACAAATAACAAGATTTTTAGTGCCAAAAAACTGTAATTTTTGAATAAAGTGGGTTAAATTAAATAAAGCATGTTTCTCCATTATCACACACCTAATTATTCGAGTTTTTACGAAAAAAGTAAATACTGAAAATTCTCTCGTGCTAGGTCTCGACATCTCTTCAACGTGGTATCAAAATATCGCCAAAATCACGTTACGTAATTTATAGGCGTATCCTAAACGTAATATTCAAAAAGCTTGTAAAATTCGTAACGCCAAGTCATCGGATAGGGACGTGGAACTATGTAGTCTGTCATGGTCTATTGTTCCGGTAATCAGATTTATGAACGCCGTGCGCCTCTATTCAGATCGGATTGTTAATAATTCGCTCTATAAACGATGTGGCAATTATTAGGTTTTTGCGTTAACAGAAAAACTTATCAACGGCTACAAGAAACGTTTATCCCGTTCGAAAATAATTATGTTTTATTCCATAAGCGGCATTTAACAATAGATATTTTATAAGAGGCGTTTTTATGTTAATTTTTGGATTTTCTTTTGGTTTGTTAAATTATAACCTCATTGCGCTTAGTTTTGGGATATATAAATTCTAAAACTAATGTTCGAATGTTAACCAAGGAAATGGAAATGTCATAATGGAGTGTCCAGCTGCTAAAACTTAAGATAACATTACTAATTTATATATATTTTAACAGGTTTTTTTGCTCACACAGAGATCGATATAGCAGCAGAGACTTTCAATCCGTATTCTGCCCTTTTAGGAGCGGAATTTCCAAAATCTCCTTCCTGGTGTTCACTTACGCTATAATCATGCAGAACTTTGTTTAATTTTTTTGAGAACATTAGATTTAGCGGTTTCAGTTGTGTCCTTATCTTTCGCTCTCTTTTATATGCTAATATGAATATTGTAACTATGAGATGTTGGTAAAGAGTTGCAAGAGTTTTCCGCCGACTTTTTTCTCCATATCATCCTTGGTTGAAGGGCGGCCAAAGCCGATGAACTGATTTTAAATTGTAAAGACAACCATTAAGCGTATGTAAATACCTTATAATGAAATAAAGTATATGAATTTGAATTTGAGTAAATAATCCTTGATCTTCTAAAACGATCTTTCAAAAGTTGTGCGTTTGAGAGCATCGCAAGATGTCATAAACCTCTAATGGAAGGCAATCGGATTATCCGAAGCACGGTCGTAAAGTACTTAGCAACAGTCCTCGCTCGCAAGCTCACACCTTGAGCGTCCTTGGATCCTGTCGTGCGGCGCCGCGAGGCAAGGTCGACGCACTGGCGGGATTGCGGATTCGACAGCGGACGTTGTGTGTAGGGTTGTCAACCTTGTGTTTTTTTTGCGGGATTATCAAAATGCGCACAGTGTAAAAAATGAGATCCAGCATCGGTTGTATTTTGTATACTATAATGAATATGCATTGTAATATAATGTGTTTTAAACGAATGGTGGGAAATTTGCAGCAATAAGTTGTTTTGTTTATTTATTTTATTAAGTCACTAACTTATTGAACACTCTGACTTTTAAAATCTTAATCGTACGAATTGTTGCTATAATGAAATTGATACGCTTTTACTAGAGTGTCATATATCTATATATGAGCTTGTTTGTGTACATATCACACCTCAATAATAATGGTTACCTAATTAAGAAATTCAAGTTTTGGACAAAGCGAAAAAAGATGAGTATGTACAAACATAGTATGACACACAAAAATCAGACGTATCTATCAGGTTTTTGGTATTATATGATGCTGAGTAATTTATTTATAATTTCGATATAGTTTACTTATTCGTAAGGTGCGGTATAATAAAACTTCAATTGAGCTATGTTTTTTTAGTTTTAAAATTGAATATTTTTTTTATAGTCTTTACTTTTGTCATTATTATTGATATACAGAACTAATTCACAAACCCTGACACTCTTAGATACCACACCGAACGATACCCAGATAAATTAACATCCCAGCAAATATTATAACGAGCGTCTCAGATCGGCAACCCTAGTACTAACGAGCGGGATGTACGCGGATCCAGCCACATCTGATAGTGTTTAGATGTTTATGGCACGTGCGTAGCGTCATCAGAGTTAACAACTTTTTGACTTTTGGATATAAAGCATTTATTGTCTTGTCTTGAGGAAAAGACGTTATATGACGTGACCGCAAATGATCTGTTTTTCCGTCATCTTCGCCACCACTTTCTACCCTTTATTTGTCTTGTATTTAATTTCAAAACGTGTTATTATTATGCAATACACACATATACATATATTAATATTATTAAAAAATATTTAAATCATTAATATTTATTCCAATTATAAGTTATTTCAATAACCGTCACCATCTTAAATGAAACGACCACTAATGCGTTGTCACTGCTGAAAACTAAAATTGTCGCCTTATATGTAATTGAACCGTCAACCAACAAACTTAAATAAGTATATTTTTAAAATCAATGTTGATGTACACTCACTCAATAGATAACAAAAGGAATTATTAGTCAGTTTTCCGTTAATATACCGTTAATATTCCTTATTTACATATAATAATAACATTTCGTTATATGAAGAGAACTGATAACCACGACTAAATATTTATCTTCAATACCAATTTTGTTGTAACTCTCAATAGATAAGAAAGGAACCTAATTGTTTCTCGGATAATTGTTTAATAATTATTCATAATAACATTTCTAAACACAATATGGTCAATCAGATCAAAACACAATATTTTGATCGTTCTAGAAGCGCGTAAAATGTTTTAAAACGTATCGTGTATAAGACTATTTTTTGTCGTGGAACTATAAAGTAAAAATAGCGGCTGGTCCAATGCGGATTTGATCTTAATCATAACTACTTATAGACTGCGAGCCAGAAACAGATTTTCATGACCACGTCCTATGGACACTCGTAAAATGCTTCAGGGAAGTGTATAATGAAGTACCCTGGACGTTAGCTGCGTTCCATCGGTGGGATGAGTAGTTGTAGCAACAGAAAAAAAAGTTTTTTTTTTTAATTTGTGTGGTTGCCGGTTGTTAAGTTGCTACACTTTGAAACGAGGCGACCATCTTAGTCCTCAGGAGTAGCAATGTATCTACGTTCGAGCTCAGATAGGATTTCAGTCTTGTTTGTGGTTATACAGGATGCGACTACTTAAAATCAGGTGGTTTGCATGTTCGTTTGCCACTCTTCTCACATAAAAAATGATTCTTTTTTCATCCTTCTTCGTCCGTTGTAAAATGCTTCAAGAGATGTATTATGAAACCCCATTAACGCTAGCTGGTTTCTGTCAGTGGGATAAGCAGTTGTAGCAGCAAAAAAAATGTTTTTTTTTAGCATTTTTTTCATTGCTCTTTTTTTGATTATTCAAAGAGGTGTATCGTGAAGCCATGTGTACGTTAGGTGCCGTACCGTCAGTGGGATGAGTTGTGTCAGAAAATTTATTTTATACGTTTTTTTACGTCGCCAAAACTCGGTATGAATATAATACAGGGCCGGCGGAAGTTTATGTTGGACTCCAAGCAACTAAAAATCTGACGGGTGTTTCACCGCTCCACTGCGGGGCGGAGCCGCGAGAACGCTCACACACCGCGACACATGTGTGGGTGGTCTCACGGTGGCACGGGTTTTTTATACACCACTGCAGATTTCCCTCATTTAAGTGATTAGATTTAAGTGGGATTTTATTATTACGATTTCCGATAAGAAGAGTCCCCGCTGCAAATGCGGGCGGATCTCTCAGGGTTTTATTTTAATAGCGGTTTCAATATTTAAGCTTTTTCGGTGGCATTGGTTCATGATACCTTCAAATTCTAATTCTAATTAAAATACTTTATTTCATTGTAAGGTATTTACATACACTTAATGAACTTCTTGAAACATTTTACGAGTTATCGCCCGCGAAGAAACTATTGAAGGAATTTGCAGCTGACACATGTATTATTCTATTTACAGACAAAGAATACATCCGGTCTATAACAAAACTAATTAGCATACAAATGCGGACACTGGGAACACGAATATAATCAAATAATGCATTATTGCAATGTGCAAAGTACATTTTTTGTTGCAAGTCTAAAATGATCGCTTATCTATACTTACTTTATAAACTACCAACACCCAAGACGAAGTATTGAATAGACTGGCCGTGCTGAACGATCGTGACTCGATATAACGAAACTAAAGGAAATTAGAAAATATTTTTTTATGTGAGAAGAGTAGTAAACGAGCATGCAAATCACTTGATGTTAAGCGGTGGCAGCCCATAGACATCCACGAACACGCACAAACACGACTGAAATTCTATCTGAGCTCGAACGTAGATGCGTTGCTACCGCTTAGGACTAAAATGGTCGACTCGCTTCAAAGTGTAACCGGCAATAGCAACACTCCAACCGAAACACAAGTAATGCTTTACGGCGGATTTTGAGGGCGGCGGTGATACCTTCCCGGTCGAACTTAACTTCTTCAATCTGACAATCTATATTATATTCGTGGGTATAACGTCAAAACAAAGATAATTAATTTGTAACAATGAGATTCGTAATACGGAGGTTAGTTTAGTCAACAATTCGTTTTTAAAAGGTAATATACATATATATATATATAAATATTGAGAGAACAGAGCATATAGAAATATGGGGGCGCTTCGGGCATCAGAAACGATAGCATAGTCCACCCATGGAAGCAGCGTTTGGTGGATTCGTGCGCCATTCGACACGACGTGACGAC
>DWON01000527.1:0-32039 GCA_018251015.1 Phocides pigmalion okeechobee
TATTGACGTTCAAAAAGAATTCTGTAAAGAATCTACTTTGAATAAAAATATTTTGATTTTGATTTTTGATTTTGATTTTCACTGTTTGTGGTGTTGTAATTTATCCTTCAAGAGTATGGTAATATTGACTTTTTGTACGAGTCGTTAGTTCATTAAACATAGATATACCAATTTTAACTAATTCAAAAAAGAAACTAAGTATGTTCTTGCGTTTCCTTATTTTTCGGTAGCGTATCTTAACTAAATGTTTAAACTCAGGTAATTGTTTTCCTATAAAACAATTTGTTCTATTTAGTTTAGCTACTTGCAAAATATGTATAATATTTTCTGTATTCAAAGTCGTCATATATTCTATATTCTATATAGATACACAGAAAGCTAAAATTCATTTAGAACCAGAAAAGACTGAACTTCAACATAAGCTGTATGATTAGAGTTCGAACTGAGTATGAACGGTATGACCTTTTGCTACGCAGGTCGGCAAATGTCTTTGTTACTAATTAATCGCCTAACAAAGTAACATTGTTAGTAGAATTGCTCTGTTCAACTCATTCGTAGTAGCGTAATATTAGGTAATATTCTGTAATACGATGTTTACCTTCGGAATGTCACGGAGTTGATTACAATTGATGTTCCAAGTTGTATTTCTTAACTTATGAGATACATGCTTTAGGTATATTATTTATTTCGGGCAACATTTATTATTTACGCGTGTTAACAAAGCATAAAATAGATATAAATGAACAGTATTTCAAGGTAAAAAAGTTTGTACTTATCAGTATTAACTATGTTTTCTGCCGCCTTGATACCAAAGAGATATATATATATATATATATATTTATTTAGTCTCAAATTTTCTCATACCTTATACAAAGAAGTAGTTAGGAATAAATGTTGTAATTTTAAGTGTCAAATTTTATTTTTATTCATGATACACTTACAGTTCAAAAAATAATTGTGAGTTAGTAGATATCGAAGTTTAAAACATTTTTATGCATTAAAAAACTTTAAATAAATTATTCCTATACTTAACTAGAGTGATTATACATACACTTTGTGGAAATACATACATATATAGTCGTTTATATATAAATGAGAGTACCCAACAAACTAGGCAATTTGCCACATCGGTCCTAGAAAAATACATAAAAATTATGGCAAACTAAAAGGAAAATTGTTGACCTAAAACGCGATGCCGCTGTACGATCCAGTTGGGAGTTAAAAATTTACGGCTCAAAACTTTGCCGGTTTTAATTCGTGAAATGTTAAGCTTATTTTATGTCTATATAGGTACGGTGAATTCCCTAAAGAAATAAAACCATTTCCTAATTTAAGGTAAAAATATTTTGGAACATCTACGAAAATATTTCAATTTTTTATGAATAAAAATTTGCGTAACTTGCAATTTATTTACATGATAAATATTAGAGTCACATTCCGAATAATAACTTTAATAATAAGATTATATAATAAGATTATTAAAGTTATCATTATTATGTTTTCTATAATAAGAAAAAATTCCGGTATGCATAATATGTCCGCAATTCTTCTTTTTTGTGGACAGTTTTATATATTAAGTTGGGCCCACTAAATGGCTCTAAAAATAATCTGGATCTGGATGAATTTTAAATATTTTTTGAATTAGTCCCGTAAAAAATATTTTTAGTTGTCCAGCACCTATTAATATTTTATAAACCAATAATTATGGATCCGCTAGCATTGTTATTAAGGTAATACATTGCACCATATATCTGTTGCCTACCTATATATAGCAGTATATCCCTATTTTTACCCATGTATGTTACCTACTCCCTAATATTCTTCATTAGAATGTGCGTCGCGCATTACTTTCACATCGCACGTGCATGTCGAATGCACTTGGCAATAACAAGTAGGAGAGCGTTTTATTGAAAAGACATCTTTTCCGACATCTGTATTCTCCCTGCTACTAGTCCATTTAGATGTAGGTTTTGTGACGAAATGTACATGGATGGATTCTTTCGTTGTGAAGTTATAATCCTCTATCATTTTCCAGTTTTCTGCCCGTTAATTTTCTACTACTAACATACGAAATTCTGTTTCCTATGCTAGGGGTCTGAGGTTAAAATTCCAGGCATGCATCTCTCATTTTACATGTTATCAACAAACCTTTAAACGTCCTATTGATAGTAGCGGGTTACCCACCAAGACTAGGAGACCTGATAAATACACATTTTGCATTTTGGTAGGAGGGTGTTGTAGCCAGCTCACTTACAAATAAGGCGACCACCTTCGTCCTTAGGAGTAGTACAACTGTAATAAACTACAAGTGGGACTCCTATGCTGTAGGCTGCAAATTTGTATAGGCAACTGTGACCATTAAACATATGGTGTACTTGCATGTTCGTTTCGTACTTCCATCTTATATTAAAAAAACGTTCTACATGCTGCTTTAGTGTGTATTGATGTTGGGAAATCTTGACTGTATTAAAAGATAATTAATGAAAGCAAATAATGTACAAATCTGATTGATGATCCGCTATAAAATTCTATGTGAAGTTTCCTCATTTACACTAGCTGTGGTGGTAATGGCAAAGCCCGCACTTCTCATTCTTCCCAGCAATGGAAGATACTGGCTTACAACGTAATTTTGTGTAGAGATACTTACAACTTATGTTAAGAGAAAAAAGAAAGTTCTATTTTCTTTCATGTTTATTTGCCTTATTAAGTACTCGTATCAAATTTTATTTATCAAAGTAAAACCTGTTCTATTGAACAAATTTGTTACTTCGATACCATCATTTCTTAGAAGTGACTCAAATTCAATAATTACAACGTAGATATAACATACACCTGTAATAATTACTCAAGACACGCGTCATAATTATTTCTATGTTATTGCATTGTATTTGTATAATATGTAAGTAATTAGAACACAGTGCAAAGCACACATTAGATAGCAAGCCTTATCTTACATCAAGAATATAATATTACAATACGAGTTTTATTTCAATTATAAATGACACCTTAGCGTGTAAATATCTATTCTTAACTCCATCAAGTTTTTTTATGTTAAAATGCTCCATATTTCAAAGAACTAAAAGTTTTTTTAGCATTCTGCGAAATAAAACCTGTATACTTTGAACTCATAAAATTTTACTGAAGTTTCTCTTTCTAGGTCGTCAATTCGCCTTTGTCTTTTTATTAATAACTTAATCGATCTTTCTTTATGTTATAATAGTGGCAACTGAGTATGCAAACCAGAAGTAGTGTTTGCAGTTCTTCCTATATTAAACGGTCTCTGTCGCCTCCAGGTCGTGTTAATCAACTCCAATTAAATACTAAGTTGGAACTCTATATAACTAGTATTTAGGCGGAACAACTATAGTTCACTCAGGAACGAACAACAGCCGCCTTCATAATACCCCGTGAAGCAAATCTTATGTCTCGGTTGAAGAGGTGCGGTTGTGGGCTATACTAGCAGGTGAGGCGACCATTTCAGTCCTCGACTCGACCCAGTATCAACGCGTCTAAGTACTTTTACAGATAGACTTATTTGTTCTGTTTGAGGTTGACTCTGGATGTTCATGGGTTGCGGTGACCAGTTAACATTATTTTACTTTCGAGAGAACTAGAAACTACATAGTTATACTTCAAAGCACCTATATCCTCGTACATTTACCAAAATTATTACAAGTCTCAATAGTACGTTGGTTGTGGGCGATAGGTGTTATTGGTTCTACAAATCGATTAACTTCGTTGGCACTTCACACTACTACACTGATACATGTAGGGAGCATTCGCTCGCTGTCGGTTGTATGAATCGCGCGAGCATTTCCTGTTACGAACCAAATATTTGTACTTTACTTCTCTCACATACCTATTCTGTTCTCAATCTGTTTTGCATTCTGTCTTAATCTGAGCAATGATAGTTTAACATTTTGTATATATTCCTTATAACAAGATTCCCTTGTTTGATAATGCAACGGACATATGGAGACCAATGTACAATCGTCTATGTCCGGAACGGACAACTGTTTTCATATTCGTTTTCTGTCCAACCCGGGATCAAATCTGGGAGTCTATGTATGTATGTTGTCCTAGTCAGGTTACAGATTATCGATTATACGCATTTCAAAATCATCATGTGACAAAATAATTTTGCTTTACATAATCTGTATAGTAATTGATATGAACCACTAAGTAGTTATTACTACCTCATGTAATAGTAATAACCTCAGGAAAAATGAGGATATAGGTTGACTACATTTCATGAAAATATCTTATACTTAGTGTGTTTTTTTTTCTATACAATACATGAAGAACATGTTGCTTTACGGCGGGTTATGAGGGTGGCGGTGGTACCACCCCGGGCGAGCTCTAACGGCCCTACCACCTTTAAAGCTTTGATTAACTTTGATTAAACCTACTATTTACTAATGACTTTTATAATACTGGGTAATATTGTGCTATAACACAAAAACAAACGTAAGTAACATTAATTTCATGTCATGCTATTTAAAAATTTTTGAGCAGGAGTGATTACATAACACTAATAATGTCAATGTAATTGTCAATTACATTAAAACCATCATTAATAAACGATTATTTATAGAGGATATCTTTGCCTAAAGAGAAATATTTGCCTAAATACCAACCTTTATAGTTCCCACTGTTGACCACGGGCCTTTCCATACAACCGGAGAAAGCCTGAAGCGAATCTACCACGATGTTACAATGCACAGTTTTACCTACCAGCACATATATTCAACGAAATGATTTTATTTATGTGTTCTTGGAAATCGCTTGCATCGTTACCGTTTCCTTAAATGTCAACCCTACTGGCGAAGGGAGCGGCCGAGTGGTTCGCTCCTTGCGAACACCGTTTCCGAGAAGGGCCAGTGGGTGAGAGTCCGGACATTACTGGGCCGTATCTCACAAAATCTAGGCAAATTAATGCAGGATTGAGAAGCCGCTATTTGAAGCTGTGGTTTGATTTCGAAATGTCCTTTAAGTTCTGTTGGTATCGATATAGGTTACATAGATACAACATAGAGCTAAATACAGACAAATTAAACATTTAAAGTGGGTTAAAGTCGTAATTAGGGTCATTTATGCCATGTTTTTAATGAATTGACGAGCATCCAGTTCTCCTTATAATAATTGTTCGCCGCAGCCCGTCGATCTCTGAATAATATCATGCAGAACAGAAGTTTCACCTAAAGTTGACGAGAGTTTTTTTTTATGTCAGAAGAGTAGCAAACGAGCATGCAAACCACCTGATGTTAAGTAGTCGCAACCCATAGACATCCACGTATGCGTTTTTACTCCTGAGAACTAAGTTGGTCACCTCGCTTCAAAGTGTAGCCGGCAACCGCACTTCTCCAATCGAAACACAATTAATGCTTTACGGCGGATTATGAGGGCGGCGGTGGTACCTCCCCAGTCGAACTACAGTTCTAACACCTTTAAAGGAGAGATATATTGATACTTTTGTAGACTAAGATGACAGCATCATAAGGTAATGAGCCAGCAACCGGGTCTTTCCATTGACAGGCATGAAGATTCATGCTAAATGGGTATGAGCATGTGGTCTTAGTACAAGTTTATATTTTTTTTAAATCAATCCAAATTCGAAGCAAAGCATACGATAAAATAAATATGTATAATGTTATCAGAGGACTGGGCGTTGTTTATCACCTACATGACGCAATAAAAACTATTCTATGATTACGCACCCCATTAAAACCAGACCCTAATGAATCTTAATTATACATTCTGCATTCTTGGTCCTAATTGCACATCAATACATAATTTGGAATTCGTGCAAACGTAGAATTGACAATTTGTAACGAGGACATTTATTTATTGATTTTTTAGTAGAAGGAATTTACGAATTCGTTGCCCAATACGATATATTTAACGCTTATCTTGAGATATGTCACGTCAAACCTGTAACTGTGACTTATCTTATATATTTTGGGCTCGCTCGTAACAGCGTCATTCTTATAAAATGGCAAATAAACAAGCTGTCTGTTGTTTGACAAATAACTATAATCTACTAATAAAGTAACTGCTGTGAAGCCTTATATGTCCTACTGCCGGGTGCAAGTCACTCACCATATCACGGAGACGTAAAGTATTCGCTCTTCTAATGTGCATTGGTGTAGATCATACGAAATTAATTTCGGAGATCGGGCAGAAGCGTTTTTCTGCCAAGTTTTTTGTCTCTTTTGGGCATTCATTGATGGGGATGGTAACATCCATGAGGAGAATATGCTCACTACTATATTTCTACAGGCAAAGGTTACTATATTTCACGGTAGTATTTCTATAAACTATTGTAAACTACTACAAATAGAGAGGCGTATATCTAAATTCGTTGTTAGCCTGTAGGCTATATTGGAACGCGTTATTGAACAATATCTATACCCGCGACTTCGTTCGCGCGTCCTAACATAAAACTATTTTTAAACAAAATTTGCGAATTTTGTCTTAACCGAAGATTTCAAGATAGTAGGATTATAGCTCGACCGGGGAGGTACTATAGCTGCCCCCATAATCCGCCGTAAAGTAGTTCATGTGTTTCGGTTGGACAGGTGCGATTGTCGGCTACATTTACAAGCAAGGAGATCATATCAGTCAGGAGAAGCGACGCATCTACATATGTACGACGTCGGGGAGGAATTCCGTTCTGCTTGATGTTGGACGTGGATGTTCATGGGCTACACAAACCATTTAACATCAGGTGGCTTGTATGTTCAATTGCTACTCAGTCAAGATAAAAAACCGCGTGCAACTATTAGATTAAAATGTTAACTTATCAGATTTTCGTTAACCGTTATTGTCAAATCGTCAATAATTTTACGTCACGAAATTTTCAAATCAATAGAGAACCTGTTAGGTCTATATAAAATATAATATTTCTAAGCAACTCTTCGTATAAATGTAGTGAAGATGAAATTTCACCTGTGTACTCTAGTTGTAACTGTAGGCTGTGAGTTTTTATGCTTAAATTTAAAAACCTATCAAAGTTGAAAAAATCTATACGAAATAAAAAGATATAAGAATCATAAGTATTTGTTGTTAAGTATAACTTTTTAAAGTATCACCAGTATCTATGCAATTTTAATTTGACAAAGATTTAGCGATAAATAAATAACTTTATAAGCTTTATCTACAAAAGTCTTTATGCTTTACCTGGGTTTGAACCTATATGGCAATGAAGCAAGACCAGAAAGTCAAAACGTCACCGTTTCTATAACGCGAAAACTGCTTATTTAATTTACTTCAAAATTAATGTAATAATTGTGTATAATATGTATCAGTACCTCTGGTCTCCTTATAGGACTCATTATCACACTATATTATTAATTATAGTTAAAATATTAAGCAAAGTACTTCTAATTACATATTACAATTTATAGTAATAAATTAAACTTATATATTGCGGGTAAAGCCATGGGTTGCAGCTTATAAATTATATACTATTAGTCAGGATAGGAAGTTACCTACTACGCAAAACTTAACAATGTAATTTAATCAAGTAATCAGGCAATCTATGGCAACGTTTAACAAACAGGACATCTACAACTACAGCGCCTCGGGAGACGTTTCTCTCATTATTACGGAGTCTGTTATTGCCCCGTAAGATATCTAACAGTACCCGGCGAAAATTGAACGTCCGAATCGAGTCATTGAACCGAGACCCCGACCGTTAGACGAACCGATTCGGATCTAGCAGGACGGGCCCTTTCCCTCCCACTTACACCCATTTTTTGCTGACGAAATCACGATAGTACGGAAATTAGTTTCGTTACCGAGTCGTAATAAGTCTGCAAGATGGTTTAGGTTATGTAAGCCCTACGTACTCTTGACCCCAAACGTAATCTCTTACAATTGCACAAAAGTATAATATTATTATTTATGATTCTATGGTGGATAATGTCACATCGTAATTATAATATAGTATTTAAAAATTATATTATTATTCAACACGTTTTGGTTTATCCGTAATGTTAAGAGTAATACACAAAAAATAGAACTTTAGTTTCAAATCAAGTTTTACGTTATCGGAGGCCTTAAGTTATTAAATGGCTGTTGAAAATTGTTACGGATTGAAAGGTAACATTTAGACGGGTTAAATTATGACTGAGCATTTCTATACTTTTTGGTTCAACTAATGTTAGTATATTTATTTTATTTTATGAAGACATATAAAGACATGTAAATAAATAGACAGTAATAACTTTCTCGTACCCGAAATATCTCAACACGTCTCAATTTATAAGTGTCGAAACAGCAATAATGTTCGGTCGCGCTTAACCGTTTCATAAAAAATAGATTTGTGCCTATTAATGATGATACAATATTAATGATGATAGGAAAAAGTGAGCACTAAACTACTTTCTTAGTCTATCTTAGCACTTAGTTCCATAAATTAACTTTAAGTTTCGTTAATGATTGTCTGTTTAAAATTGGTAAAACTATTTACATTCACCTGTGTCGGTGCCGCTGTCACAACCACTTATATGCGCAGTATGCAGCAACATTTTGCTGCTTTGTTAAAAGAGTAGCAAACGAGATTGCATGCCATCTGATGCTAAATCTTCAAACAACCTGTTTGCCGTAGTACGCGGATGCGTCGATACTCCTGAGGACTAAGATAATCTTATCGTTTGTAAGTACATCAAAAACCATATTTTTCCACCGACATGCAAAAATTGCTTCAAGTTAGAAATGGGTCTAGCGATAGTCAAACCGTACAGAGTCTATCCGTGATTGGCATAGATCTCATCGCCCATCAACGCTTTCTTGTAACATCGCTATATCTTAATTAATACTGCGGTATTACACCAAATGATCAATAATGCCGTGTGACCGCATCCGCGGGGCATATTACCACCTTGGTAATAAATCTGGTTAAAAGGGAACCATCGAGGTCGGTCGGAACCTACCAATCTCCTATCCCACGAGAGCTCATAGTACCGTTGGCAAGAATAGCAGATTTACTTAGTTCATTCGTTAATTGGTGATAGGGGGATATGGTCTGATAGGCCAAGATGCTTCTAATATCTTCAAAATTTAGGAGTAAATTGTTGCTTGTTGTTGCCAGGTTTATTTATTACTATTCTCTCCAGGTATAGCATTAGGATTGGATATTGGATAGGTATGCATTTAGGATTGACATCAAATGGAATTTTGGTTCTGTTTGAGGTTGTGGATCTTAGATTATGTTCGTTTATAGTATTGGCGTATCTAAAGGTTATAATAATGGCATGAAATAAGTTTCATTTAACTAAATTTACTATAATACAATTTCATTTGACTTAAGAGGGCACTCATTCAGTTACAGATTGACCCTCATTTGCTAGTTGCATAACGTTAAAATATTATACTTCCGTCACTCTTAAAATTCACCTTATTGGTAACTAACCAGAAAACAAAGATACTTTTCAGATTGGACTTTCTTTATAAGTAATATATGTACTTCAAATTAAAATAAATACATAAAATTAAATTAAATTAAAATTAACATATTTATTTTTATTCATCTGTTTGATACTTTTTAATTAGTTTTATGTATTTATTGAAAAACTTGTATGGAAATTGGTAAAACTTTTATCTACAGCTTTTACTAAAGGTAATACTGATTAATTTGCGACCTGAAAATTCCAAGCTGTTTCCAAGGAAACTAAATGCCTTGAACGCTATTGTATAGCTGTTATAAAAATACATGTCTTTTTTTTACATAAATTAACTTATAAAATATATCTGTTATAAAGCAACGAAATATCTCTAGATTTATATTCGTTGATAAACAGAGATGAGAGTTCCCTATCGCTTTGTTCCGACAATAATAATTACAATAGAGCAGCCGTCAGGTGAACTATTGTTACGTGTTTTCCTACTCGATAGTATGGTAGAGTTCTCAATAATCAGAGAGATCATCATATGCTGAAAAAAATCAATGAACATTTCTATGCTTCTTTTAAGAATATTTTTAAATATAAAAAATAAACAATCCCATTATTTTTTAACTAGTTCCAGAACTAAACGCATTTCACGTGTTTTAGGACCGGATAGTTTTTTTAGGGTAGGAAAGTGAAAGATGATGGTTATCTTCTCTTTTTGCCTAAATACTAGTAGTCGTATAGCAGACGTGTACTAAACGTACACCTTTAAAAGTAAAGGGTACTTACTCAACTAACATTACGAAATGATTAAAATAATTTGTAAATACTTATATTTTCAATAATTTACTTTACAGTGTTAATACTTGGTTTCTCATGATGATGATAATATCAGCTTAGTATTTATCAATAATTCTATTAAGAAAAATAACTCAATAAGTAACGATAACGTGGGTTATATATTCGTCGGAGCTATTAAATATACAGCATATAAATCTAAAATAAACATCCTTACAAGCGCTAAAAAGTAAATGGTTTAGTGTGAATTTCAGTGTAATTTCTGTATGCGGAGGACACATGGTTCCGATACAGAAGTCTTGTACTTATCCTCTGTTCCTAACATAATTCAGCGTTACATAGCATACCGTATATTGTACTGACATCAGAAATAAACATAACTGTCAAATTTTACTATGAATACAACATACAAAAGTTAAAATTGGTCGAAGTTCAGATTTATAGATTTTATTATATACACATATATACATTATATGTCAAAAACATATATGTTAATATTCAGACATCAATATTTTAAACATTGAAGCTTGCGCTGAACTTAAATTAATTAAGGAAACACGTCTAGACGAAATGTAGATAGCTTGCAGACGGCAATCAATAAGCGCATTCGCTGGGAACGAGCGGCGTAAATTTCAATAATCAATGACGATCTCTCTCATCCCGAGCCGAGACACACGTCTGTTAGAAAGCTGAAGGATTTCTTTTTGTTCGCAGCTTTTACCACTCGCGTTATAACAGTTACCGCCGACCGTTCGTCGTGCCGTTAACGCGAATCTGCTTATTCATTGGACACTTCACCTCCAAACGTCTAACGTCTTACTTTTCCTCGTTTGTTGCAAACCAATCTTAGAACTTGGTGGCGTTAATTGCACTTTCATTCACAAGGATGCGATTAATTAATACTGAAAAGTGTTAGCTAAGTACATTACTTTCAGCAGTTATAACTATATATAGTACTATTCAAGAAAATTAGGGGTTTGTATTCCCGTCACA
Source organism: Phocides pigmalion okeechobee (assembly GCA_018251015.1). Lineage (NCBI taxonomy): Eukaryota > Metazoa > Arthropoda > Insecta > Lepidoptera > Hesperiidae > Phocides > Phocides pigmalion. Next base: position 11,184 of record DWON01000527.1, read on the forward strand.
CGCCTCTGATCGTTCTTAGTAATGATATTAGAAATTAATCATCTTGTTTTAACGGTGAAGGAAAGGATCGTAAAGAAACTTAAATGTCTGAGAGTTCTCTAAAATAAAATAAAGTTCTCGATGAAGATTGAATTTCTCCTCTACTCTGCAGTAGGCTAGCATGGTGGATGGATAGTCTATTCTTTCTCATCCTAAGAGGAGATACAGGCCCAGCAGTGGTACAGTACTCGGTTGACGATAGTAAACAACTGCTAGTTGAACTCTGTTACCGCAATGTACATAAGTTGTAAGTGGAAAACTCTGCTGGATTATTTACATAAAAATCCAACGAAATTGACTTTTGAAGTTTTGCTATTCGAAAATTATTTTGTTAATTAATAAAACAAGGACACGTCGTATGATTACAGTTTATTAAACGGAAACACCATAACATATAGTTAAAAAAAACTTAAAAAATTCTTCATGAAAATGTTCAGTGAAACTATTGACGAGCGCGTTCATAGGGCTTTAGTTATGGAAAACGGCACAACTTTTCACGAGTGCCTACTTGCATATTTTTAAAAGTTATATATTTAGGATCCCTGTTTATAGATTCACAAAAAGACGTAACTATTACTTAACGACATAACAACAATGGACAAGTGCATTAGTTAATGGTATGTTCTCTATGTTCTGTCACAGACCCCAAAGAGGCTTTTTATTACAATAAAAATAAAATTACGATAGGAAAATTGTTAACAATAACTTCTTTTAGATAATAGGCACTAGTGTAGTTAAGAGGATATCTGGGTGGTACAAATGAATCTGGAACCTACCCTTAGACTTTTGGTTAGTTACAGTAGCAATGGATGGAGATGGATTGTCCTACTTCGCCTTCGCCGTTGATTTTATGCCTCTGGTTCATTAGGCAGGAGAAATCCAGTATCTTCTGTTTTTAAAATAATATTTTGCACAAGAAGTTTTACAGAGAAACTATCCGTTATCCGCGTAGATTACCCCGAGTCTTTTCTTTCCGGTTTAATTATTTAATTATTACATAACGTTAGACTAATTACTTTGTTCCATTGCCTCGTTAGACACAATATTAATGTAATTATCCTTTTTATTTTGTTGTTAAAGTTGTTAGTCATTTCGTAATAACTCCCCAAGGAGTCCTCCAAAGGCAAAATGGATTGTAACTAAATGGTCAACTGAAGTAGTCTCTAGAAGTTAAAACCGAGCGTGGATCTCTGATTTCATAGATATGTACGGATTAGCTTCCTTCCTCCCTTAATTGACTTCCGAAACAACCATCTCTAGGCCATCTCTCTATAATAATAATGTAGAGTTGTCGTATTTTGGCTTTGTATATAAAGATATTGCACTCAAACAAGGCTTTCCAAGCTAGTTATGAGGGTAGCAATGCATTTATTTCTGAACTCAACTAAGAATTCAATTTGGAGTTCATTGAAGATGTTCGTAAGCGGTACTGATTATTCACGGTCATGCAGAATGCAAGCAAGATTGCTACTTCAATGATAGAAAGAAAAAATGTTTTATCGGTAGGTAGGTACTTTAAAAATCACGTGTTCACTATAAACCAAAAACAAACAGTTCTCCATCGCTCATTTGGTTCCAAAGACAATAAATAGAACTTGACACAAATGCAGTACCTATAGATTGTCATTATATAACACGTTACTTGACAGTTTATTTTAAATTTATAATTGAAATACTAGCAAAAAGTACAACTCAAAACCAAACTTAGATCGAAAGCAGTTGAACTGAGACCACCTGAAATTTTCAAATAGGTAAGTGCATAAAAAATAAAAAAGTGAAAAAGCTAACTGACGTCAAATAAGCGACTTCGTTTCAGGATTTCAGGGCATGTTTGTTATTAAGGGGAAAGTGTGCTGGCAAGCTTTTATGCACGGGCCGGGTCGGGAAACTGGGTCAGCTCGCTGTAAGGACTTCAGCTAACACTGGCACGATGACCTAGGTCAGGTCACTGCTGAATTATGCTGCCTACCAATCGATACCGTGCCGTGTATTTGCGTACTCATCCTAGTTAAAGATTGACGAATGAAATGACATGTTATTTTTGATTATGTGCAAGTTTAACTTTATTTTAAAATTAAAACTATTTATCTATAATGTCAAGCATTCATATGTATGTTTTTGTGATATATAGACGACATAGATACAAGACGACTATGTGGTGAAGACATATGCAGTATGGCTATTGCAGCCCATTTTAAGGCCATCTCCAATACTTTTTTGGGTTTCCCTTTATTATGAGTTCTATTTAATTTTAAGTTAGTCCAGCTTTTCCAATGTATAGCCAATAATCGGGAATCCTAATGATATTTCAACATATTCATCTGACGATCTATATGTAGATCATAGTTGCTTAACTTGGACCATTGGCTTTATATAAATTAACTTTGGGAGGTATTATTGAATATGCTGAAGGTCCCTAAATAATCAAAAATAGTAATTTATCACATTAATCAAAAACTATAAATGTGTTTTTTATAAGAATATATACATCCAATTTGATTTTTTATATCACTAGTATGTATTTTTTTATTAAAAAAAATCATTACACTATCTATAAAAGTAGTCTATCTGTATGTACTGTATATGTATTTATATTTTATAGTTGTCAGATTGGCAAATTTTTTTCTTCGTAGAAGTATGCAATGAAAAGGTTAAAGTCATGTTTTTTACATTAATTGAAATTTAACCGCACTTAATGTAAAGGACGTTGAAGTTTGTAAAGAAAACGGTTGAAAGAAAATTAACAAAAATTGATACATTTTGCAAATTAAGGTTATAAATATGATGTAAATAAAATTGAAACTCAACACGTTAGTATCGGGTTTAGCCCATTTCGGATGATGGGTTTTAGATAAATTCGCTTCAGATAACAATTGTTCGTGATAAGCGTGGCGACAGCTGATCTGTTGCGAGACCACACCACGAGGGGAGTGCCGTAGATAAAGTAAATGATACTGTGGTATTGTCCTAAACCCTTTGATAACTTTTTTATGTAAAAAAAAAATAGCAAATGAGCGTGCAAACCACCTGATGGTAAATAGTCGCAGCCCATAGACATCTATGTATAATCACAAATATGTCTGAAATCCCGTCTGAGCTCGAACTTACATGCGTTGCTACTCCTGAGGACTAAGATGGTCGCCTCGCATCAAAGTATAGCCAGCAACCGCACGTCTCCAACCGAAACACAAGTAATGCTTTATGACGGCTTATGAGGGCGGCGGTCGTACCTCCCAGTCGAACTATAGTTCTCCCACCTTTAAACTTGATAGATAGATACCTAATTAATATCAAGAAGGATTCGTAGCGTTATTTTGACCAACTATTACCATGCTTGTTTATTCTCTTATAGAGAGCGTGATGTGGAATTTTGTAACATATTTTATTTAGGTCTTACATATCTTTGGTCCTCTGGGGCAGGGAAATTTGCATTTATTTATTTCCACATATTGCTTTATTGAGATGTCGTGACAGATTTCCATGAGCTGTGGTAAGCATTTTATATCATGTGGAGGACTACATGCTTGCCATTTCTATCACTTTTTGTTTTTTTTTTCTTATATAAACTTTTGTTTAATCTATTATACCCGAAATCACTGCAATATTAGGGGAGTGTCTCTGATAATGTGATGAGAATATCTCTAAGTACCTGTATGGTAACGCTGGAAATCTATGGGGGAGGCCTATGTCCAGCAGTGGACGCGAAAAGGCTGAGATGATGACCTGTATGGTATTTCTGATATTATTTAGTAAGTTGGTAAATTAAATATTTTATTGTTTATTTTCCAATCCACCACCCTCAAGCGAGATCTAGAATTTACCTTGCTAATATTTTACTATTGCTACTAATAATTAGTACAAAAATTATTATCATCATTATTAGGTACCTATATAAATACATAACTTTTTAGGATCATTATTTCAGTATAGAAGGAGTAATAATCCGTTTTGCCCCAACTAAGTTTTCAAGATAAAGTCAGCGAGCCATCCCTGTTTCGAATTGGCCATGCACCCAGGACGTAGCGATGTTGCGTGTTTTCCACGATTCACTTTTGAAACTTTCTAACCCTGTGCCGAGCGAAGCGGCAGGGAGGGGCGCGCGCGGGTGCCAGAGAGAGGGTACCGACCTCATTGCCCATTGCCACTCCTCCCGCCGAGGCGGCAAGCCATTTTTATTAAAAATACTTCCGACTCACATACCGCGCGCGGATTTTTTCATTCAACATCCTTCAATTCGATTCTAAAATTCTAACAACCCGATAAAGTGGACAATTTTTTTTGGACTTATTCATTAATTATTATTTACTTTTAATCTTTATTTGTTAAAAATAATTGGAACAGTGTTTGAAAAGTGAACTTATAATTTAAAAAAATAGCAGTGCGCCCCGCGGTCTATTTTCCGTGCGGACTCGGGTGCGTTCGGTTGCGAAAAGTGGCGGAGTTCGGGCATCTCCGGCGGTGTTCGCCGCGAGGAAGGCGTCCTGCCAACCCCGCCCGCGAGCAACAGAGACGGACTACGCTGCTGACATGGCGACAACACGAGTGGATTGATGTTTTTCACGTGGAAAACTCATCCCTACAACATACCCATGTTAAGGTCGGTGAAAAAGCTATACGACATACCAATTTACATAGAAGGCACGAATTCTATCTTCTTGAGTCATAAAACTTTTATCTTCTTAGCAAGATACTAAATACAACCTCAACGAATATTAAAAAAGTTTAATAAAGTACCCTTAAATCACTTTTTACTAGTTTTCTATGAAATAAACATTTGATATTTAATCAAAAGGTAAAACTGAAACCTATACAAATACGACTATTTCAGATTTACCTATTGTAACTTACAACAATAAACCGGCGTTTACCCCATTTTGGACATAACCAAAGTTCCAGACTGCATCCGAATCTTCCCCGCATTAAATCATTTATTTCTACGAAGTACCTCTTAAACCACCCACCCCAGTAATCGTGACTCATTCGATGACATTGTCTTACGGGATGCGGTTGCAAAAGAAGAAATCAATAAATTTCAATAAATCAATATTTTACCGTGCACCCTGCGCTGAATATATCCGCTGCCGCCATTTCGATGATGACGACGTATTTTTTGTGAGAGATATTCGAGTCGCGGAGCGAGTCGGTGTTCGCGGCGCGGGGTTGCGCCGTCAGTCGTCGGGCGAGCGGGGTGCGACGTAAACGCGGACTCAGACTATGGCGGAAGGGCTGATCCTCATTCCCATAAAAGGGTCGAGTTGATTGTGGTGCAGATACGTGTGGTATGTTCCCTTAAGTTAGTGTTGTGATGTAATTATTCCCGAACAGTTGTTATCTCGCGGTATCGGTCGAATTAGTGTGGATATTGTAGGTAATAATGCCATTGTGATGACGTAATGTAACGCGCTCGACTGGGTGCGTAGTAATAATTCGTGCGCCCGTTTATGCCGCGATAACATAGTGGTCAGCACCTGTGGATGTGGAACAGATATGTTTTTGAGCTTAAAATTGATTCGTGTTACTTCTTATAAGATTCCAATAGGATATTTTTGTGGTTGTCAATGTTGAAGATCGCGTTAAATATTGTTTTTGTGTTATTTAAAATGAAATTTTGTTAAATAAAGATATGAATTGGTTAATGTAAGTGGCTGGTGCCGACTGGCGACGTATAGGTACCTAGCTGCGTTCGGTTACACGTAGAATGTTTTTTCCTACTGCAGTGCGCCGATGCACGGAGTCGCCGCCCGCCGCTAGAGGCGCCCTCGATTTTTTTAACCTTGATTGAAACTACGAGGTATCTACTGGATACATAACAACCAGTTATAATCATAATAAAGTCTCTCTGGAATCACTGATTGAATAACAAATGTTTATATACTTACTTAAATCTCACGTCTTTAATTAAACTCTACTGCTAAATCTAATATCAGTTTCTTTACATATTCTGATACTACTGATATTATTTTTAAATAAATTAAGTACGACATGTACTTATTTTATTCAAAATTAAAGTGATTAAAGAAACAAAATTTTATTTTTTTACACACGTGCATAAAAAAAGGACACTTTTATAAAATAAAATAATCGAATACTTAGTTTTGTAATTTTTAAAACATTAGGTATGATCCTTTGTTATATGTTAAAGATAAGGGAAAGTAGCATTATTGATTGCATTTAATCTTAGATCGATTACAAGAAAAATAATAAATATATCATTCGTCGCGTGCTCGTCATGAGGATACATTAGTAGCGTGACAGAAAAACTACTTGTATGGAAAATGTTGTAATAATATGTAGCAATTATTTCTTATAATCATTCATGGAGAGAAATCAAGACAACCCTCAACTCTGTTTAAAGTATAACTTTAACACAAGTGTCTATGTAATTAATTATAATAAATTTACATAATTAAACTTTAAAAAAAGTAACTGTTGATACTTAGCAAGTATTTACCCTTAAAACACATTTTTTATATAATATGGGTATCAAATATTTTCATAGGTTTTGTGTTTGGCATCCCGTAATATGACAATGTAATTTCTTTCCAGGTCCCCCTGCGCCCGTCACACAAAAAGCACTAACATTATGAAATAAACAATTAAAAATGGCTACAAAGTAAACATTATCAATTGTTAAAAGTTTTGTTGTATTGTTCATGGAATATGAGAGAATACTTATGTATACATCATTGAGATATTGTTAATGCTTTAGCTATTAAGCTTGGACTGGTAAAAATCATATCTTCCAAAGAAGGAAAACAACAGAGAAAGATGGCTACGCAAAGATTTTGTTTGCGGTGGAACAACCACCAGTCAAATATGTTGTCTGTGTTTGATCAACTACTACACGCTGAGACGTTCACTGACGTAACTCTGGCCGTGGACGGTCAATTGCTTAAAGCACACAAGATGGTTTTATCGGCTTGCAGTCCGTACTTCCAAGCCCTCTTTGTCAATCATCAAGAAAAACATCCAATCGTTATTTTGAAGGACGTACCATACGCAGATATGAAGAGCTTATTGGATTTCATGTACAGAGGGGAAGTAAGCGTCGACCAAGAACGATTAACTGCATTTCTAAAAGTAGCAGAGAGCCTAAGAATAAAAGGTCTCACGGAAGTCAACGAAGAGAAGTGTGATATTCCAGCGCTGACAAACTCATTAATTCAACAACAACAGACTGGCGTAACTCCCCACACACCTCCGCCCCAGCTTCACAGAATACATCCGTACATGCATCAAAAGAGGCCGGCATCTGGGATGCCGAGCGGGGGCGCACCACCTAATTTACTAATGCCCTTGCTGGGCAACGCTCTCATGCAACCCAAGCGGAAACGAGGCCGACCGAGGAAACTAAGTGGAAGTTCTAGTGATGCTTTGAATACAGCCGCTAGTCCTCCCGGAGAATTTATCCCAGAATCTGCGTCGCATGCACCTTCCAATAGGGCGGGGGATCAATTGATAAGAGGCTCGCCGGAAATGCTCGAAGTTAAGCTGTCAATGGATGGTTTTAGTGCTGAAGATGGCGCGACATCCGGCGGGGAGGACGCGGGAGAAGCTCTCATGATCGACGAAGGCGACGATGCTCAGTCCAATGAAGCACCAACATCAGGCAAAGACTCCGAATCCGCAGGTATGTTTTAATTATATTTTCTCATAAATATTCGACAAATTAATACATTTTAAATTGATTTATCGTGTAGATTTTACTCTATTTCTAGATTCTACGAAACAATTAGTGTTTCGGTTTTAAAACCTTAAAGGGTCCTTGTATAAAGCGTGATGTTACACGGATGTATGAGTTTATGTTTTATGGTCGCTTATCTTTTGTAAATATTTTAATCTTCCTTTCCATTGACCTAACACTATGTGATGAAATATAGAACATAGAACATTAGATAATAAAAAGAAAAGCTAATGGGATATAAGCTTTGAGGTTAGGAATTTAAAGTATAAGTGAGAAGTGAAGTGTTTCAATATCTACTTTATATTATAATGTATTCAATTTAAATGAGAAAGGGGTAAGTGATGCAATCTATCAAATTATTTGATATTTACAAGAAACAAATGCTTATTTCTTCTACAAAACGACAGTTAACTATTGCTTGCTTTTCTGCTTTCGGGGAGAGCTATTAGAGGAATGGCCAGGGGCAATTTCGGTGTGGTAATGGTTCGAGTAACATAATTTCACTCTAATAACTTCTTTAAACAAATATATATTATTCGTGAGAAAAGGGAAAACGAACAAGGCTTATTCCCAATAGCTTTCCTTCATACAAAGCAAATTGGAAATATTCTAGTTAATGTACTCCTATTTGTATTATTTGCGTGCTACAATATTTCCAATGTATATTTTCATATCTATCAAATACGGAATATCGTCATAGACTATAAAATAAGAAATGAAAACTGTAACATTTCAGATAACGAAAAAGCACCAAAGGAGGATACCCAACCCAATTACCCATCGAACGGTCCGGTTCTTTCCATCGAAAATGGATCTATAAAGCAGGAGCCAGTTAATGATGGTGTTGACGAATATAATGAACCCATCGAATACAAATATAATCCGGATAGAAGCCGCGAAAATTCAAACTCTCGGGAAGGTCCTCTTAAAGAGACAGATGACAAAACCAGACTAGGTCGTAATTTAAAGCCAAAGAATAGTAAAAAATTGCTACCCCAAGTATCTAAATTTAGAGCCCGAAACCTATTCAATCAGCTTTCAGGCCTATCCAACTTAAACCCCGCGCTTAACAGTTTTGACAAGTTTCCACCGGAGCCGGTGCTCATGCCTGCTCTTGCCACACAGTTGTTTGCGGCTGAATTAGAACAAAACAACCTAAATATGGCTAACAACGAAGTATCAGATTTAACACAAACTAATTGGGAACATCGCATATTCCCGTCTCCTATTAGGAAAAATAACATAGGAAATGTGGGCAGTTATCATGAGGAAACAAACGAGTCGGTACGAGATTATTGCATCAAGGAGGGGGAAAATGTGTTTAGGTGCAAGATATGCGCCCGGGTGTACACCCATATTAGCAATTTCTGTCGACATTATGTCACTTCTCACAAAAAAGACGTCAAAGTATTTCCGTGTCCCATTTGTTTCAAAGAGTTTACACGGAAAGATAACATGATCGCGCATTTGAAAATCATACACAAAAATCAGCCACACGCCAATGAACAAATGGCAAAGCAGGAGTCTTAAAGGACCGTTTTTATGTTACTCACTTAAACGTTTAACGTAAACATATATTATAAAGATCTGATTTTAAGTGTAAGTTTATTAAAAATTCATATTAAAAATAAAATAGAAATTGAATTTTTAAATAGTGAGTAAAACGTAGTTTGCAAATGAATAGGCGTTCGAGCTCTAAGTTTCACGACTATGATAATAAGTTTGTTGATATTAAACGGCGTAGGAGTCGTTTGTTGTTATATTTATCTATTTATTTACGTTGTTCCATTGTTTCTCAGAGTGCTGAACTTCGAAGAGATTTATAAAATTCTATGATTTACTTGTTATTTTGCACTCACTTGTTACTTAATTTTATTACTTACAAAAATTTCAGGGTACAAAGTAACTACTCATGGTGATCGTTAATTCAAAAGTAGTCTATTTGATTACACGCAATTCTCATTGAACTGAATTAGTTAGTATAAGTTTATTTAGGGGTTATTTTTACAATTTTACCAATGGCGTGGCCTTTTTGTAAATATTGAAGTTACTTTATATTCGATAGAATATACGGTATTTCAGTGAAGAGGCTATTGTTGGCTACAAAAAGGCTTATAAAACGCCATTAACAGTAGTGGTGTGAAATGCATTTTTCATTTAACTTGCCTTATTAGTGATCTTAGATGTTTAATTTACGATTATAACTTCTCCGAAGTTAAACTCAACACGGGCTATGATTTTTAATATCTAGATTTTTGTTAAGATTAATTTTAAATAGTTTATCATTGTTGATAATAACTGGTTGCAAACGATACGCTATTCTTATAAACCAAACTCAGTGGTGACAAAATGACTTAGAATAGCTTTCAATAATCTCATTAAATCAATTATATGTAGTACGTAGATACAGTTCCTTTTCATTATACAAATCTTAAGACCATTCAGTTATATCATCGTCATTTTCAATTCCTCTAATTTTAATGTCATGGTGCATATTTATTTGTAGATATATTTTTTATTATTTATATGAAATGAAAACTTACTATTGTTAGATATCTGTCAAAGACAATATAAAGATGAATAAATTATATGTAGCAAACAATATTAACAATATAACACAGGGACGTAATTTATATCTTCGTCAAATTAAAATGTTCTAATTGTTCATTAAATGTCAGATTCTATATGAAAAATTAAATGTAAAAAATGTTGTATATGTAATTGTTCGGTTGTTGTAAATATTACACGTGACACAACAGTGTTGTTGTTGAAGTGATGTTAGCAAGGTGCTTTGAGAGAAGTTTAAAATACCTACTGGAACCATGAGATGATTTACAAATTCTATTTTAGTAGAAGTCGAATTGCCTTAAACGTAAATTAAGAAATTGTACTTACTAAATCGTAATTAGTTAAATTTAGAGGCAAATGTAGTCTTCCATATTATATTGATAGCAACACTTTTTTTTCGTTGTATATGTATAACAAATTGTAGACTTGATTCTGGTACAGATTGGACGAAAAGCAAAAACTGGAAAATTGTTGTTAATAGTTTCGAAGGAAAATTATGTTAACCCAAATTAATGTAAAAGGTTTCCAAATGAATAAGTAGTTGGTCCAGGGAACGCTTGCCTATTAGTGTGCCTTTACTTGTATATAAGTTAAATCGACTATTAGGTAACTAAGAAATTTCAAAGAATATTATGTATAATTATTTATTTTCATTATTCAGAGTTTACAATCTACTTTAAGAAGCTTCCTTAGGAATATAGAAACCTTTAGGCCCAAGTAGGTAATTATACTTAACATATAGTTAAATTAAGAACATCATCTCATGTTTCCCATTTACTCGGAAATTGAAAAAAAAATGTAAATGAAGATTAATAAAATGTCACATAAATTCGAGGCGGCTATATACGTCATGATAATCAATGTTAAGACTGTTAAATTCATAAAAACGAATTTATTGTACCTACCTTTCATAATCTATATACAAAATTTATCTTGAACATTGATAGGTACTTAAAGGTGGAAATTAGATTTAATTAAAGGTGAGGCTATAAATGGATGTTACGAAAATCTGTACTCATAATAGTCAATTTAGCCAGTGCCTAAGCTTAACGTGTTAACATTGGAATTACTTAAAATTTCCTTTCAAAATACGGTATGTCGTCACCCTTGCTGTCTTCTTGTCTATTTTAATGTACGACGTCGAAAACAACAATATTGATGGTCTGTTTATTTAACAAAGGTTTATCTAGATGTTTTCTTTTTACAGTAAAATGTTTTGTTATTAGTAAAAGCTAATAATATCATCAATTGGTGCTAAATTAAACTTAAGAAGATGTCACATGTGATGTGACATATAAATGTCCCTAAAATATATGTTGTTGGTTGATATTGTTGATTTTATATATATGTAAATTCATATTTACTGCCCCATTTCGGTTATCTTGTATAAGAATATTTTGCCAAATGGGGTTATAGGGAAAGTTTAGGATTTCCAATATGTCATATATCATAAACAATTATTTTTAACATACCTGTGTCAGAATATATTTTAACACATATTCTATTTTACTGTGTCACTATTACTTCATCGCGTAGATCAAGATTATCTTTCCTTATTTTAGAAATCTATTCAAGATCGATATTTATGCTTATAATGTTACAGGATATGAAAAAGATAGGTAGATCAATTTTAAAACTAAGTATTCGCAGAGTGTTACAGATTATGATATATTATATTATGATAATTACGCAGTTCATATTTCTCCTGCAAATTGTGAATAGATATATTTATGAGTTGCATAGAGAGGCATTCTCGACCTCATTATCTAATACTCTTTACTATTTGACAATTCAGCTAGATTTATTACTATATATACAGAAATATCTATATAAATTATTTATCAAATATTCATTTACTGTTTACGGAGATGTTACTTAAAAATTATTTACGCGAAGAGATATAATTCTTTTCGGCTATATAAAGCGTAGTTCCTGTAATTGCATGAAATGTTTTTCTTCTATACGAGAGAGTTATTTATTATCTTGCCTAGTGTGTACAAGTCGTTAATATAAACCACAACTATGTGAAATCTTAGTACCTGCAGAAGAGTAATGTCAGTTTATCGTAAATTTTATCATGTTCCATAAATACTTAAGGCGTAGAAAGTTGGTGACGTCTTGCAATGTTGTTGTATTCATTATGAAATTTTGTCATATTTTTGCGAGTTCAACTGTTTCATTTGAATACGGGGCAGTATGTTACTAATAAAAGATGATTTTGGTAAACATACCTACATACAACAAGGGCAGGAATTAAAACTTTTCAATACCTATTTATCTTGAAACATTGTTTTAGGTAAAATTTCTTCTGATAAATCTATTTTTTATCCCTCAACCGAGGCATTCTTAATAGTTATAACTATCATAAAATGAACTTAATTATGCAAAATAAAATGATTTATTTATCGTATAGACCTTAGCCAAATGTTAAATTGATATTTTTTTGTTATATGCACTTAGGCAATAGCAAAATTCAAATGCAAAGCGTAATATTTAGATGAATTTAGAATTCAGAGTTACACGATATAGAATTATTTGTTAATGACAGAAATACAATTGTATACAATAAGGTGTTAATTACTATTTTTAGAATCTTTAAAGAAAATAATAAAAGTTACAGCAAAATTACCAATTATTTCTATTTCACGTTATATTTTGTTTTCGTTTCTTTTTGTATGTTTTAATGGTTTTATTTTGATACCTGTTGCTTTAATACTTTATTGTGACGTTTTTAAAATTGTCTATGTATGTGTTGTATCTTGGATATCGGATAACTTTCTTTTAGTATAAAAATGAATTGGCATTGTGTTGGAAGGACAGAAGTGCTGCCAACAACTTTGTAACGTTGCCTGGATGTCATGAATGACGTTTGTCTTGCCAAAAATATATGATTTATCGACGACACCATTCATTGTTATTGAGTCCTTAAGATAATGGCCATTACTTCAACCATATTGTTGAGGCTCTATGTTCCAACTTTACTATAACGATCAAAAGGCCGAGTAATTGATAATAAATAAAGTGGGACCTGTTTAATCAAATTTTATTTTTAATAAAGCAAACAAATTTTCGATACACGTAAATGCAGAAAGTATTTGCATGTAATTGATAATCTGTTTTCTTTATAAACGACATATTGCTCGACTATCGAGCGAGATGATACTTGTCTCTGGTGATATCAGCAACGACGATAACAATTCAGATTTAATAATTAAATTATGTTTAATAGTAGCAAAGTAACAACACGGGTTATTAGTAAAGATTAGTTTAAGTTATTTATAATTTTGTAGGGATATATTGTGTTGTTAACATTGGAGTGAATTTTCTATGCCGTAGAAAACTAGTAGTCAGGAAGAGAGGACTGATCAGGTAGGTATGTAATCATATGATTAATTTACTCTCACGTTTCGTAGGTGTGGTTGGAGCTAGATTATGTTAATGCTTTCTATGTTGCTCAAATTGACACTATGCGAGAACAAAGTATTTTTGGTTCAGTACAAATTATTGCTTTTGTATTTTATTTATACCATAGACGCGACTTATGCAATGCTGTCCACGTAATGAGGCTAATTTTGTTTTATTATTGTTAATAGTTTTTCGTCTGTTATATACTTCGGTTTGTTTTAAAGGCAGCTATATTTTATTTTTAAATGTTAATCGTCCTTATCCGCAGTTTATGGTATTTCAACTTGTGACCCACCTCATGTGATCTTATGAGCTAAGTAAGCCGAAGGGATATTTTTATAATTATGTTGTACCTACTGTCGAACTTGCCGAAATAGTTCCAAATGCAAACACTTGAGTCCTATTGTAACAGTAAATATTATTCTTTTTTGTTGCATTATTTTTTAATTTATTATTTAGGTGTAACGATAATTCTATGTAGATTTAGAAAATGGACTTTATGAATCCTCTGTCTTTTATACACTGCCTGGTGTTTTACCTGATAGACTAAATTTAAATTCAAAAAACATTGGTATGTAAAACAAAATTGTAGTAGAATTAATATTGTTGTTTCTTTTTCACTTGATTTTCTATTTTTGTTTCTATTTTTGTATAATTTATTTTAGTATTTATTACATGGGCGAGTTTGTCGTTTTACACCTGACGTGAGTGCTTTTCGATACTACTTACGATGTAATTATTTGGTGCTATTTTGTCTACTTAAAATTAGACGGTAACTGTGCAATACGTCCACCTTGCGTCAAATTCGCCCGTGAGGTAGTTCCATTGTTCATGGTTTCCGTTTTTTTAACATGGTGTAATTAATTTCGTCATTCAATTTGAACAAATAAATATTAATATATTTTCGTCATTTGTTTCTTTTTTTATCCGCCTTTTTATTTTGTATGTTCATTGCGTTATTGTCACGTTAGATTTCCTTTACGTTAGCTATTTGATGTGACCGCTAAATAGACTTGTTATTCACGTAGACAATTATTTTACGAACTTGTACAAAAATAAAATGTGTTAATGAAACAAATAATTTCTTTCAGGACGAGGTACTCCCGATTTTGAAAATAAAGACTTAAAATACTTGCAATCTCCGTTGAACGAGAGTCATGGAAAACTCCGTGTGAATCCTATAACTCAGGCTGCGTCTACGTCAAATGAGTATCAAAATGATTCACTAAATAACAACACGTTACAGAGTGGAGGTAACCAAATGCAAAGACCCGTTGTTAGGAGAAGGATAAGAAGAAGAGCTAATTCCGCTTCCAATGACCCTGCAGAACAGCTGACAGAAATGTCAGTGAGAGGGTTGAACCTTTTTCGGTATGCATCCGTCAATGAAGGGGTGTATCAATGCACAGAGTGCGCTAAGGAGAACATCCAAAAGACGTTCAAAAATAAATATTCATTCCAAAGGCACGCGTTTTTGTATCATGAGGGACAGCAAAGGAAAGTATTTCCGTGTCCCGTGTGCTGCAAAGAATTCTCGAGGCCGGATAAAATGAAAAATCATATGAAGACCACGCACGACTGCTATGTACCGAAGGATTGTGTTTATCCCCCGAATGCATTCTTTTTAATGCCCGGGATGGAGGGTCAACTTCCTCCCGGGATTAAATTAGAAGCAATAGGGTCTGTGTCACCCCGAGGGTCTACGCCGTCGCACTCCTCACCCGACCCCACTCAAGTCTGAGTGACCGATGTTCTTGTGACAAGTATTACTAATTCCAAGTAAATTTTCTATAAGGACCGTTACGATAGTGCCTTTAAAGTTTAAAGACGTTTTAATATTTACCTGCAGTTAATGTTTTAGGTGTATAGGATCAGAGTTCAATAGGCATAGAGGTTGTTCTATTTTTGGAGTAAAATTTTGTTGTACACTTTTAATGTACGCATCGTATATTTCCAATGATACTGTTATGCATTTAATATCTAACGTTTGTTACATAGAGCTCATTATATTATTCTTGTTTAAAAAGGTATGGTTGTGCAAATATTAGACAATAATAATTATACACAATTTTATGGAGGCCAGTTACGCAATACTGCAGCGTGTTAAATTTTAATTATTATATTGATTCGTAGAGTTAATAGGTGCTGTACCTTGTACAAGTCTGAGAAGTGCCTTCCATTTATAAACTTGTAGTTATTTCACTATTTAGTACCTACAACACTATACTGTTCAATTTATAGAATTTTTATTCAATGTTGCTGCTTGAAATTTTACTATTTTAGTGCATATTCCGCAAGACACCAACCAAAGACTGTATTTAACTTTCTAACTGTCTTCGCAAATGATGTTCAGGATTTAACAATCGTGATATGATCAAATTTAAAAAGAAAATTGGTACATATGGCGGCAACATTAAAAAAACAACGTTATCTGAATGAAAATAAATTATATTCTTATTAAAGACTTTATATAGATTATTAAATACTATTTGAACTTTAGTGAGCCTATTGTTACATGTACCTATTTATATGTTTATTAGAAACAGATGTAGAATAGAAGTATCGATTACTTGTACGTAAAATATAACCGTGCCATAGCACATTTATAAATGTTGTATACTTACATAAATGTTTCCAACTATTTCTTTTCACTTTTAGAGTAGGTTATTGCGTTCTAGAGAAGCTAGGACGAAACGACAATCAACAGTTCTTCCATTGATAAGGAAAAATATAATGTTTATAGGTAATGTTACGATTTATCTGTTAAGTTCATGTTAAGAAAAGTAGATCTTTATGTTAATCATAGGATTACGTTTGGACAGATTTTTGATTATATACAAGCATTCAGTTAGGAAGTTAGTTTAGAGTTATAATATTACCCACTTAAAAAGATTTATTGGTTATAACGTGTTTTTTTAATTTAGCGCACAACTTTGAGTTATTTTATGTTAGTTTCTTTAAGTTTATGTTAAGTTGGTACGTTCAAGTCTTGTATATATTAAGGGTGTTACTTGGATCATTTTAGATGTAAGTTTTGCCGATAAGGTATTAACAATTGCAGTGTGATTTTAATATAGATAGGTACACCGGCGCCAGTCATTCGCACAATGTCAGTTTCGGCGATACTAAATCGCATTTCGAATTTCATAGTTTGGTTTTCTTGCATTTTTTTAACTTTTTCATTTATTTTACAAATACCACTCTCAGCAAACTTTTGGCTAGTTGTTTTTATACTCCATCTTACGAAATAAATCGGCTTTATGAAACTTATGCAAGAATTATACTAGTATGTTCTTGTTCAGGTAATACAGAATTTTAGGTACATCTAATTTTTAAATTGTCCTCCACCCTCCTATCCCATTATTTACGCAAGAATTAAGATAAATGGATTTTCATCAATAAAAATGGTCCTAATAAATGTTTTCCTTCTGATAGGGTGGTGACCTACTGACCATATATGACCAATTGATTTTTTGTGACCACAGTTGGGAACGAGGATGTCAAAACTGGATAAAACTCGAAAGGTATTCCACCGCGTTGCTTAAGGTGGGTATGGGTTGGTGGTAAGCCAGATTGTCGGAAGATTCAGACCGTCAAGACTTCCGGCAGATAAAACGGAGTGGTTAATGTTATTTATTTCTTTTTTTATAGTATTTTATTTTGTGATATTAGTGCTAACTAAGTTAGCGATCCTGTTCATTGTTGAATCATTGTAATACTTTCCTTCTCTTTTTCCTTTCTAACCATAAGCTGCAAGGCGGCTTTGTTAGTTGTATCGAGAACTTCATAGTTTACATAAGTATTAGAACGAGCCGAGTCTGGCGCACAAAGCACTTGTATCTCCGCGAACGGGTTTTGAGCGACGCACCTACCAAGAGATAAAATGACCAGGAAGTTTAAAAAATGCTGGAAGCGATACCGGGAATAACGCTTTGTCGCGACGTCTACAAGCATATATTTGCTTAAGACCTAGGCAGGAGTAGCGCTAGTTTAGAAACCTGGAGGCTGTAATGATAGCAATCACGAAAGCAAAATAAAGTCTTTATAACTATTAATAAGTCTATAAATATAAAGACTTTATTATGCGCGAGTACGTAAATAAAATATATCTTGTAATATATATAAAAATACGTATAATTAATTCACGAATATTCTCTGTTGACGTGTTATTTCAAAAAAACAGTTTAGAAGTTCTTAAAGTAACTTTATCCTTATTTGAAATTGTCAACTGATTTAATTTACACGAATTTTTTGTAATAACCCGACTAATTTGGAACGTGCAAGGGCCCAAACAATTTCGACCGTACACGAGGTATTTCTCAATGAGATGCGACACTGATTCGTACTCGTAAGGGACCGGCAGGATCTCGTAAAGAATAAAATATTTTCTTATACTATTATAATTTTTTATGTTATACTTTGGTAGACATAAAATACATTTTACATTTTAGATTATGCCGCTTTTTAACTCGTTTGCAGCGAAACAAGTGCTTATTAATATAATGACGAATTTTAAAAGTAAATATTTTATTATGTTTGCATTTTTAATGTAACTGTGTTACACATTATCTATGTTACGTTAAGGCATCATTGCACAGTTTCTAAAAAAATACTTGTAAATATTTGTAAGGAAACGTCAACAAATATTTTTTTTAGCTCGATAAGTGATTAAAATTTGAACTCACTGATTTTGGCACAATAATTATAGGTTTACTAATGACCATGATTTTGAAAAAAAATAAGGTACAGTACAATTGCTGTAACGGTATCCCATAATCATTTTTTTATATCTTTAGTGTTCCTTTATTACCATGTTATTTTTTCCATAATATAAATATTTCTAATAATAATAATAATCTATCTTTCTACTTATTTTCTCTCGTTGTTTTATCCGTGATCTCCTTCCATATTTTTTGTATATTATCATTGAATTTTAACGTCTAGGCATATAATGTATAATACTTTTTCGTAATTAAATTGTTTTTCCTTTGTAATGACAATAAAAATACCGCCATGATTTTTATGCATAAGATCATAAAAATCAGGTTAAATTAAGTTTTGAACGACAGAAATAACGTTACAATTAATCTTATATTTGTTGTCAGTTCTAGATTAACTTTAGATTCAAGTGCAATGTTTAATGCAAGTGTTGATTTTTTTCTATATTCTATTAAATAATAAATAGTCTACAAACTTTGGAATAAATAAATTTTATTGTGCCGTATAACTAAATTACTAACGGTATTATACTTTAATCAATATATCAAATCTTTATCTATCTTTATTTTTTCTAGGATAGGTGCGTTTATAGAGCAAATTTGTAGATTCTACGATTCGTACGAGACTGCATTTGCTTGTAATTTAATAGCAACACCAGAGTTATGCTAGAACGCGGATGTAAGGATCAAAATTCGACTTGTATATAATCGCATCTTCCTCTCGGTACAGATAATGTACCTACTCAATGATTTCGGGGACGAAATTTTATTGTCTTAAGAATTTTAGGTTAAACAAAATCTAAATGTAAAAAAATATGCGAAAGTTATTAAACATTAACATTTACTACTATGTTCATAGTATTTTTTATATTATAAGTACTAAATATACCGTTAGATATTCGATAGTCTATTAAAATACACTAAGTAACAGTTATTAACAAAATTACTACCACAGTTTAACTGAAAAATGTTTATAGTTAAGTTAAATATCGTTGCAAACAGCAAAGCTTTAACAATAAATTGATGTAAACAATACAAAAAAATATATAATTATTGTAACAAGATATAATTTAGTTCTAGGAAAAGAATCTTACCATCGCCTTGAATTATGTACACTACAATAATAATAAAAATATAAAGACTACATAATTTAGTTTCTTCATTTTAATTCATATGCGATTTTATTTTTCGCGTTTGGATTATTAAAAACTATTTACCATATTTAAGTATACGTTTCCCTATTATTATAATAATATTCCTCTCTGTTATCCTCCTTCCTATATTCCTATCTATCCCTATAATAATACTGATATTATTGAATAATTTCAATCAGTAAATTTATGGTGCGGTATTTTGTTGTATATTATCTTATTGTGTACGATGTTAAGCATACAGTATATTCCATGGACATCTACAATGAACCTCCAATTGCACCTGGAAAATCACGATGGGAACAGGAGTACTCAATATCTCGTATCATAAGCTGTATTGCGTAATTGTTCTTACTGTACTTCAATTATTATTTATTAACAATTTCACTACGGCGCGGATATGTATTATCTATATGATGATTATATATATGATCGGGTTAGTATTGCGGGAGGCGGCCCTAAACTGGAGCTTATTTGATTACTGAAGATGCGCCAACAAATTATTGAAATATTGTATTTTTAGCATCTGTGTATCATCTACAAATACACAGACATATTGTCCGCCTCCAGTCTTGTAGCGCTGACGTAAAAATAACACTTTTTCGCCCGTAATACATACAAATTTGTAAGTACAACACAGATGTGTTGATTACACAGCAGTGTTGTAGCCGCAGGGAAAGCGTTAATTGATTACTCTTCAGTATTTTCCACCATGGAAATAAAACATGAAACGTGGAAATGAAGCATGAAAATAAAAGCTGATAAAGCATTTGACTTTAGACTACCTCCGCTTATACTTTCAAGGATCTATTTAACATTAAACAGTTATCCAGAACGTACCTTAGGTAAACTATGTTTCCTTACATTACCGGAACTGTAAGATAGGATGTGGCGATACTTTCCATTTGATTTAAGACAAATGACGTCATGAACACGAACAATATTCGAAATGATGATATGGGATATTACACCTAAGTGTAAATAATTGTTTTCTTCATCCTATCTAAATACCATGGAATACAGAGTCCACAACCCCATTGAAATCTGGGAAACATTGCTGCTTCATTACTTACTGAGGAATCTGACGATCCTTAAATACTAGTTTCGATTTTTTTTAGCGAAGTACCTACTTATTTTAGTAACGTCTTATAAATATCAATTTTATGATTATTTTATCACATTCATGTTACAGATATTCCTTTGGGTTTTATCTATTAAGATGGAATTTTGTAAACGAATTTAATTATAGTTCTGTGTTAGATTTTTTTATTGCGAAAGAGCAAGAAACGGG
>DWON01000528.1:0-32031 GCA_018251015.1 Phocides pigmalion okeechobee
CCTGGGGTATAAGCTTGTGGGAAGTTCTATCTAGAAGGAAACCATTTGAAGAAGGTGGATCAGCATTTAGAATAATGTGGGCTGTACATACAGGTACTTTAAAATTGACCTAATCTAAATAAAAGACTGGCGCAAGTACTAGATGCAAGTTAATGAGTGGCTTGTTGTGCTAAAGTAGAAGTTTCATTCCCTGGCAATGTATATAATAGTATACACCTACACTAATATTGTGCATTTACTTCCCAGAAGTAATGAATACATTTTAATTATCTATACACCATAATAACATGAAATACTGGCTCTTCATCTATATGTTACCTACTTACATAATTAACGAATTTTATTTTATCACTTTCTCTGACTAATTCCATTCTTTGAATTTATAATATGTGTCTATTACTTCATTCTATTATCAATAATTCACTATAATTTATGTTTGAACCATTTAAAAGTGTAAATTCAAAGAAAATTTTCAACATACAAGAAAAATTAAAAAAATGCAATGCATTTTACGCACAACTAACATAATGACTGCATTATGTACCAAATTTCCAATGAAATCTTATATGTATTGCTATTTTCTAAACATATTTTGTACAGTTTATCTAGGTGTTCTAGTGAGATATAATAATGGGATTACTTTATAACCGAAAATTATATTGTCTCAGTAAAATGTTGTTAAAATTTTCAGGTCAAAGACCAAACTTAATAGAAGGTTGTCCAGAACCAATAGAACAATTAATGACTCAATGCTGGCATAAGATCCCTGCTGAGAGACCTAGTATGGCTAAGGTAAATAATAAATTACTATACTATTTATAGTCAAACTCCATCTTAGTGTGGCCATTGCTTCCTTCCTGTGGCATTCCAACAAATTCTTCTGGAGTATCAAAGGATCATTATATCTACTTCAGGTAGGGCACCAGTTTTATGTAAAGTTCCTTACTTTTATCAATATTATCAGTAAGCACTTTGCTATTACTAATTAAATAAAAAACACTGATACATCTCCAATATCTTAGCCTCCACAAGACTGTAGAAGATCTATAAAATTATAGTAGAGGAAGTATTAGAGATATTCATATGTAACTTTGGAAACAAAACATAAAATGTATATTTTTCAGGTTGTGGAAATAATGACTGCATTATGTGAATTCTTTCCTGGAGCCGACACACCTATCAATTTTGACGACCTTGAAGAAGACGATACTGATGGCTCCATTGAAGACTACATGCCTTATGACTCACGTGATAGCTTTGATGACACAGAGAATGTGTATGGAACTAACAACTCACTACAATATTCTGAGGAAATACCTAGTAACCCTGTTTTATACAGGCAGTCGGGATTGTCACAGTCACCAAGACCGAGGAGCTTTGTGGAGAGTCAAGTTAATAAACTCCAAAACCTAATGACGGAACCGCATAATAGAGCTTCAGGAGTACAGAGAGATGATACAGATGTACATAGGATGATGCCAGTGAAGCTCCCACAGCACTATAGGAAAATGGAATCGAACGAAGCTGCAAGACCACCGGTTGCTATCAACAGGACATCTAGTTCACCAGTGCCTTCTGATAAACAGAGTCATATGCCCAGTGAAAACAGCACTCCCCATGACACGTTAAATATAGTCAGAAGTCCTTGTGTATTCAGTGGGGGCTCGTCGCCTAAACGGTTGTCACCAATAGTAAATTACAATATTGGAAACATGAATCCCAGGCACATAGACATAGAACAGTATTGGAATAGAGAAAATGACAAGCTATCGCCTGCTAGAAGCCCTTCAGTCACTAGCAATACTAATTCTGTGAGAAAGGAGGATTACAACCAGAACTACTGTGATAGACTGAGTGCAACTAATAGTCCAATGACTCCTAATAAGGAATATAATGGAAATATCCCACAAAGACTGCCAGTGGATCCAAGATACCAAACACCTTTAAAAATAGATGTGGATCCTGTAAGTAGACAATTTTTTGTTTGTTTAATTGGTTTGATAGTGTGCAGTTCAAACTACTCCATATAAAAGGTATATTAAAGTGATATTCTGTGATAAATTAAGATGATATTTCTGAATGTTTAGATGAGACTAGGATCATTTTGTTTTCTAAGTGTGTTATCAATAAACAGATTTCCTTTTAACTCTGTCTAGTAAGTGTTCAAACCAGCACCTTTATAGTGGCGAGCTGGACTCCATACCACTGTTCACTACTCTTTGAGTTAATATGGTTTTACAACATATTTTACCTAACTTTAAAAACTTTATTTCATAAAATCTGCTAATAAAATAACTGCACTTACTAATATAGGATGATAATTGTCTACAATCCCATTAGTTATAGATTTATTGTAAAAAAATACTCTACTATTAATAAAATATTATAGAGCTTATTGGAGCTTTTCATATAATGAATGCACTGTAAAATTGCAGAATGCGTGGGAGTTAAGAGATTTACCGCTCAATTTTGATGACTACGTAGAAATAAAGAACACAACTGGATTTGATAAATTCATCGCATTAGGTGAGTATTAGAAATAAGATGCATATAATGTCGATACCGTTAAATATAAAACAAGTATAGACCTATCACTCCAAAATAAAAATTAATATTGTGCAATAACCAATTTTTAAAATAATCTTAATTCACTTGTCAACTTCCTTAAGTTTGGTCATCATTTGCCTCATTATTCCATGGGACGCATATACGTCACTACTTTATTGTGCTTTCTAGCCATATTATGCCGTGAATGACGAGAGAACTTGTTTAATTATCTATTTATATATTATATTATCTCGCTATGATACTCTTATGTCTGAGAAATATGCTTGCTGCCGATATAACAAAGACTTTTATTGTCAATATTTTAATATTCATAAAAAACCCCAATTTGGTGTCCTGAAGTTTTGAAATATGTTTAATTTTACACCTGTTTTAAGAAATTATAATAAATCTCCAGCTCAGTTCTCTCTGTTAAGCCCTCTATCGATTCCACCGCGTCTCCCGCAGGCTTAGAGACGGCATCCTTATGAGCAGTTAGGTCGTCATTCTGTAGATGGAGATATCGTCATTAAGATAAACTCTGTACGGTGTAAATATTAAACAAAGAAAACCTATGTCTCCAAGTTGACATGAAAGATATTTTCGACAATTCTTCACAAGTGTTGTAAGCACTGAAAATAAACATGTCAACAGCTTACATACGCAGAAGTAATTGGCATCATGCCTCAAGACAAGTACTTCTATTGCACTTCATTAACACTTGGTTTAAGATTTTTTATTTTCATTATTGTCTCGAGCCAATGAATATTTTGAAGTCATGCAGTAATCATTATTTTTGCAAGAAAATAAGTTTCATTCACGTGATGGCTGAATAATAATCTGTGAGTTGCATAATTTTGTCTTAAAATAACAGTGATTTATGAATAAGTCGAGGCTTTTCTCGGTTGTAGGGAAAGAAACTTGTCCAGCAGTAATCCTACAAGACAGTCTAGTAAATAATATTTTGTAGCAAAATTATTTTTATTTATCCGATAATGAATTTAGATTAATATCGCCGGAGTCTTAGTCAATACCAATGACATAGCCATTGACTGACTCCGATATTGTAGATATTGTATCTATCTGTATGTTTGTCTACTAAGCGTAGTTTTCAAGCTTCTTTGCTGACCGCACGGCGTTAACATAGGCCTCAATGATTTCCTCGATCCCAAGTTTCGTTAAGATTTAGGATTATAACATGCGTCATCAGGAATTCGTGAGACTCACCGATAAAGCTTGTCAAAGTGCAGTTCGTGCAATTTTGATTAGAAATCCAAACGTTGCAAGACTTTCACATTTGTTATTAAGACTATTTCTTACTTTGAACTCAGCGGAACCGTAATTTGTCAGTTTTTTTTAATCTATACATAAAAGTTTACGTATCGTAATATTTCTATTGTCATATGCTGGTAGTAGAGGCATGTATGTTAAAAATAATTACGTCGAAAATTATCTCTATTACATAAAAAAATTGTTTCATCCACCTAGCAATTTCTAGAATTGCGGAATTAAGGCGTCTATTAGGGCAGTGATATGCAGGGCATGACAGAGCCGGGTTTTGTGTAAGGAAAATGTTGCTTGGTACCCGAAAATCCTATATTCTTGTCTTGGTTCAAATGTTTTCAAAATTATCCTATTTAGTCAGACAAAATAAAAAAGCTTGTGTTTTTATCGTGTAAAATTGCTAAAAAATGTTTTTTTTCAATCACAAACAGACAAATAAGTTTCATTTATTTACATAAATCGTAGCCTCCTTTGAAGCCGTAAAAAGCGAATACAAATAGAAGCAAAAGTAATTTTCCGTACCAAAACAAAAATAAAAGGCGTCCACTCATGCGTCCATTTGATATTACAAAGAGATGGATAATCTAAAGTTAAACTAATGCATCATTGGTGAGCCACCGCTTCGGAATAGCCGAGTCCTGTGCCAGGACATGCGCGGCCCATGACTCACTCGTGCTAGCGCTTTACGCCCTTATATATCATCCGCACATCGAACACTATTTCCAGTTGTCATTGAATTGGTTCATAAACGATTATCATGAAAAATTATTTCCTCTTTATGATCTCATTTTTATTCGTTTGGCATTGGCATTTGATGTGTCCTTTTAAATTCATAAAATGTATACGACGTCCCTTCTCCACGGGCAGTAGTTTTCAAGTAAAGTGTGGAGATTATGTTGGAAATATTTTTATTATTTTAAGTTCTAGGTAATATATTTTGGTTAAAATACGGAATCCTTCCTTGTGTGTGGTCCCTAAGACGCCACGCCTTTGTTTCAATTTGACACTCTCTTTTTGAAGTTATATTCTTCGTTCTCTATTACTAGGTGCTGTCATATGGATACAAGTACAAGAAAGGGAATAGTATACATAAGTTGCGTATTAGTCCCAACATGCTATCAATGCACGTGCACGTTAAAATACACTGAAAATGAAACATAATCATAAATTCATATTTATTCATATAAATATGATTGTTTAAAATTAGACGCCTGTTTGCGTGAAGCGAAAATAGAGTTCAGAAGTACCGCATCAAGTGGTGTTGCCATTTGATAAGAAATAAACAGTGCGCAAATATCACCGCTTAGTCATCGGCCATCGCACGCATCTCATCTACATGCAACGTTCGCATTAGTTCACGTACCCTATTTCATTGCAACTAGCTAACTCATTCACTGAGCATTTTAAACGCTCCTACCTATGAGACGGCGTAACGCGAGGCGAATTATTTGTAACAATTTAAATCGTTATCAGAGCTCGTATTGAGACCCCTTAGATATTGGTTTTAACTTCTAAATATTAAACAATTTATTGTTATTATTGATAATTTTGATATTGGCAACCTTGAAGAAAACTTTGTTTTAACAAAAACCATGCCGGCGGCAGAATTAATTAAATAAGACAATGTAAAATATCATATAAATAGAAACATTACATACACGCATAATCCATCACTAGGATTCCTAATATAGTGGATGCCATGGACACATACAGGCAAAAGGAAATTAATTGAATACCCAGACCCACAACAGAACTTATCATTTAGTCGGGAAATAACTACACGTTTTAGACTGAAATGAAACAATTTTAAATGGTGTCCTTTGTTGAATTCGTTTTTATATTTCAAAATGCACTTCGTGCACGTTTCGATTACCAATAAATAAATATCAATATTGAACGCTCAGATTGCAGCCATTACGTGCATCCAACTACAATATAATAATACGACGTTTAGATACTTTGTAATAGCTCACTCATTCAGCAAAGTCTATAACAACTTGTCTATAATAAAAACTACTCGGAGTTTTTGCCGTAATTCATTGTGCGAGATCGTTTCATGTGCATACATACATTTTTAGGGTTCCATAACCATTTGGTTTTGTCCTTTGGTGGACGGGTCACTACCATACATATCTTTTTAGGGCTTTATAACAATTTGGATTTGTCCGTTTATCCATGTGTCACAATGATACATATTTTTTTAGGGCTTTATAACAATTTGGATTTGTCCGTTTATCCATGTGTCACAACCATACATACATTTTTGGGGCTTCATAACCACTTGGGTTTCTCCATTTATCCATGTGTTACAACCATACATACATTTTTAGGCTTCCATAACCACATAGCTTTGTCCGTTTGTCTATATGTCATAATCATTTTGTTCGGCGACTACTAATTGTGTATATTGATAAATGTATATTGAAAAGTAAATATATTCTGTGAACCACTATATATTTACATTACAGTTATATCGTATTGTAATGAGTAATCCCATATGCACTTGTGCCCAAAATATCCATAGACATATGGGATATTCGATATAACTTCAAGACTATTGCTTTTGAATTTGAAGAAGGGTTTTGGGTTCTAAAATTAACTAAATTTTGAAGTACGGGTTAAAATCTGAAAAGTAGGAATAGTAAACTTGACAAAAGAAACAATTGATATGATTTGATTGATATGATTGATGTGAACCAAAATTGTTTTCAATAACATACATTATTGAATCACGTAATTACACGATATACGAATTAATTAATAGATTAGTTAATTAGAATTACTTTATTTCGACTGCAGAACCCTAATTTTCCGTGGTTCAACGTGCATTTGGCAGCTTCTTTTATTTATGTTGAATAACAAGAGATCAAGAGATATAACTATTTAAAAGTTTTATTGTGCCCGTCAGCTAACCGTTTGATTGTAACACAAATCAGGCTTTGTTTGAAATTGAAAGTATCAAACGTTAATGAAATTTATAAATATGTAAACGTCGAGTTCCGAAATAAAACATTTTTCTGCTCGCCCCACAGTCGTGGATGCAGCTTGCATAACATATGCGTAGGTTTAATGTTTTGTTTGTTCATTAATTACTTCATTCATAGTATTTTAGTGTTCTATTTTGTATATTTGAAAGGAGCCATATAAATGTACGAGTAAATATTTATTCCCGCGCGCTTAGCGTTGTGGCTTGTACAGATCATAAACAATAGATAAAGTTAGGCAAAGTCAGGTGCTATCATGAGTTGGATGGGTGACCGCAGGTGGCTAAATTTCGCGTGTTGTTCTATGTTTCGGAGAGAACATCAGTTGATTCAGGTAGTATTAAAAATTGTCGGAGACAAGCCGTTTTTACACCAACATACAAATGGAGTTGCGTGTAAGAAGAGTCTCTTACTCAATAGTAAGGCATTTTAAAAATCATATCGACTAGTGTTTTTTTGTCAAATTAAACTCCCCTTATCAATTTATAATACTGATATTGTCTTAAAAGTAATTGATAACATATATTTACATTACAACATGCGAATTGAAGAAAATCATTAATGGTTTATTATTTTTGCGGAGCGGTAATAGATGGCGTTGAAAACATTTAAGATTACGGTTTGTTATAAGTATAGAATAGATATAGCTGAACACAACGAATCATTGTCACGTAGTGGCTTATTTCTAGACTATCGTATAAATGCTAGTCTTATGAATACCCGAACTATATTTGCCTTTTAAAATTAGAACCGTACGCGTGTGCAAAAAAGCGTGGATTTTTTTCGTAGAGGCACATGATCAAACGATATTTTCGCTGTTCAGTATACATTCGGCCGTTACGTCCGTATTAGAACGTAAGCATACGCGTGCGCGTTTTGGGTGCATTTATAAATTCGACGTCTATAATACATGATTATAGAGTATCGTTCGGACCAGATGCGGCTCGGGACGGTCCCGGTGTGAGTCACGATTCTCGGAAGAGGCCGCGACTATTTTAGTCTGTGTCCGCTTACCTTCTAGGAACCGGGTGGTGTGGGACCAACGACCGATCGCAAAGCCAAAGTATTGTTAGATCGCGAACGGGGTTGCATGGGCCACCATCATAATGTCGTTTCCTCATCTTATTCTAGCTACTGCTAATCAGGATCTCTTCTAGGAAACAAAGCTTCGCGCTAACGCACTTAGCTTCGGGAGCTAAGAGAGAATGCACACTGACAACTAGTGTTATTTATACGATATTTGATGTAACCCTTACGTCAGCCGGCAACAATTACATGCATTATACTCAAATAATACATACTGTTACTAACGTTCTCTGTATATTTACAATACAGTGATTGTTTCTAAAGAGCAGTTTCTAAGAAATTATTACTTAGCGATAAAATTCCGACTCTTCACACGGGGTAAACGCTGGTAATCGATAACACTAATTTTCATTTATGCCGCGATCGATGATGGTTGCTAAGCCCTAACATTGACTGATAGAAAATGATTTTAGCATTAAGTCCGCCATTTTTACTACATGTTGTATTTGGTATAATAAAGAATAAGTAAATAAATAACATGAGTCTCCAATCCGCCCTTTATTTAAATGGTGAACTGGAGCGTAAACTTTATCATCTGAGAGGATAAACGCGCCCACTGGAACACAGATGATGATGACGATGATGATTGTTTCTGGAAATCAATATTCGTGACGTAATTAATGTAGTTATGCAACTGTTTTGTTTGCGAATCTAAATGTCAATATTGATCGGCGTCTGCGCAGGTGTAGACGGCTCCTATTTATCCACTAGCTTCCGGGCTCTGCGTGTCTTTGTCAACAGACTATTGGAAGCGTGTGATGAATAAGCTGAAAATGTAATATTTCACGGCTCGTTTAAAAAGCAATTAATATTTATTTTCATGCTCACAAGTCATAAGCAGATTTAAATATAAGTGCTGATTTGTTCCAACACAGTCTAACCATGCCGCTCCTTTGTTTCTATTTGTTTTGTGACGTTATTCATACATGCTAACGTTTTATAAAATGTCATATTTGTAAATACATAACAACAGGGTAGGTAAAAATATATAAGAAACACGTTCTGTGTGCATAAGGTATGTAACACGCAATAAACATTCACAAAGCAATTCGCTACATTCCTGAAAGCTGTTGGAAATTTTATGGTAATTTTGATAAACGCTTTTAAGTGAAGAAAGCCTCATGGCGCGTGCCCTGCTGAGTCAGGTTACAGACGTCAGTGCGGTAAGAACAGCATCGCGGTAAAGTAAATAAGTCGTGATATTTTCATGGGTGCCGCCGCGGCGGGCATCTCGCCCGTTATGCGCTGCTCAAATAAACAAATGTGTTGATTTTTATACAGTAACGCTGGCCTTTGAGAGCCGTCCGGGCCGGCTTCATCGTTTCTCGTTAACGATTACCGGAATTTACGAACGCGTTCTTTACTAACGAATAGATAGTTATCGTAGATCCGACCAAACTCCATCTGCTAGTTTTTTAGTACATTATGAAATCACCGCATTGAAATGTGAAGTGGAACAGACGACATGAGAGCGGGGGCAAGATGGACCCATTTGGCTTCCGTAATCCCTATTGTTAAAATAAGCCAAACACATTTGTCGTGTGTCAACAGAAACGCATTGCGCGTGCACGCATGAATCAGCTCGATACAATTAATCTAATTTAAGGTTATTGGGGAGGCATGGGACGGGCTCGGCGACGTCGCACAGTCTCGCGCTGCCGCCGTGCGCCGGCGCATCGCGCATGCACTCCGTTGCAACCGCGCGAGCCGATACGCACGATTGTCCGATCGTCACTCCGTATTATATCCCGCGTGCTGTCGCCCGTATTTCTGTGTTACTAGAAAAATTAAATCTGTGCAACACATATGCGGCGAGTGATGCTATCGAGGACATTCCCTATGTGATAGCTTAGTGAAATGCCGCAAACAGACTGTTCTGTTCAAGTTTCGATAACTGTGCAACCGAATTGTAACAAGTTACAAGTGTTCGTTGACGTTTTCATGAGTGAGTAGTTGATTGTTTTGTAGAATTTTTATCAAGCCTGTGTCAAGGACTGACAAGAATATGAATATATCTAAGTATCAAGAAATTTTAACTCAAAAGAAAATATTTGCGTCAATTATTTTGCAACTATTGCGTAATTTAGAGTTCCATTGATACTAACATTTTATTAATAAATACAGAAATATTTTAGTCATTTCATTGCACGTTGATTTCATAACTTTTGTTTCACAATAATTATCAGTTTGTGTGTAAAATAGAATAAAATTAGCTTCACTTGATCAACAACAATATTCAATATAATTTCCAAGGGAAATAATATTGATGACGAAATATCAGTATTATAATAATATACTTGTTGCATAATTTAGTGTTCCATTGACGCTAAAATTTTATTCAATAAAACACTTTACACCACCATAGCTATGAATTGAAAAATAATATTTACTATAAGTGGCATTATTTAATGGTGAAAAATAATCCGCTAATTAAATTATATACTTATATTTTACGCTTCCTATCATCAACAAATCATTACTGCAACAATGCTGGGTATTTTATTTTTCCTGTTATTCTAAAAAGCGTTTAATTATTATTTGACTAGCGCATTTCATTTGATTTTCATAATAATAACACACTATAATGGTGCGAAGGAATATTAATTAATTATGTTCAAAACAGTTTATGTGCTATATCGGTTTATTGATTTTTACGGACATCTAAACAGGTTGTACACTTGCATGATATATCTTTTTAGGTTAGAATTATTAAAAAACGAAATAATAGTTATTCTATATAATACTAACTGAACTGATGCTATTATTTCTCTCTCCGCAAAATTCAAGAAATTGAATTGGTTACATAAGTCCTTTTAAATTTGAGTCCGTTTAATAATAATCGTAATGTTACTCGTGAATCAAGTTCAAATATAATATGTGATATATCTAAAAAAAATACAGTCATTTTACAATGAGTTTTTCCGGACTTACCCTATCAAATTATTAATGTTTTGTAGTTGAATAATAAAGTTAATTTTAATTTGATCTGAGAGAAAAAAAATGTTATTTCGTAATCTTACACACTTCTCGACTTCAGTACACTTTGATATCAGTGGTATGGAAAAATAATGATCTTTAATATTATGACACAGAAGATTCTCTTCAGATACTTACCATCGTAAATCATAACAAAAATAAAAATTGATCGGCATTACAATCACGCGGTGAATTTATAATCGCCGCTAACGATCGCAGACAGTGAAATAATCGGCTATCCAAAGGCAATGCCAACAGACCTCGGCGGTTATCTTAGCGTCGGGTCGCCGAGTGACGCTTTCGCACAGATGAATCATTGCTAATTATTTTGTGATGCTTAAGTAGGGCGGAGTGATGTAAACATTGACGGTTATCTCGTGGCGTCTCGTCTTATGTCATTCAGATTTATTGACAACACTGAAACATCTTTGTCAAACGATTGACAGCCGCATGCTAACATTATCTTAGTATTACTTGATACTTATTAATGACGATTTGAACAATTCTAACGCAGATTTGAACGATTGGTTACTTACAATAACTTGCATTTGAATAGAAATAGACTCAAAGAGAATAAATTGCTGTATATAATTTATAAACCACTTAAAGTAGCGACATCTGGTGGTAAAATGCATTAAGACACTATTCAAGCCACTCGTTCACGATGTCCAGATGAAGTTGGGCTTGTGCCCTGTATGGCAACACCTAGCGCACTCGGCTCTTATCCAAAATTACGAGCGCTCTAAATTTATTCCCAATGTTAATTCTTTTGTTATATCGTAGCCCGATTTCAAAGCTCGCAACAACCCTCTTTGAAGATTCAGAAATAATTGTGTTTACGTAACCGACACTCAGGTGAATAGGCCCTTTCTGTTGTTCGTCTGTTCCACTTTTAAGAGTTTTTAGATCTTTATAGCTTTGTAGTTAAAACTCTTAAAGAGTGTGATGTTTAACAAAAAATCTCGTTAATAAATGACGTAAATTACACTGAGTTTGTGTATCACGCAATTTGCTCCACTTACGCAAAGTAAACCTACTAAAGTATTTTCAGTACCTATAATTATTTTATATTTGGATTACAAAATATTCAAATTGTACAGAAAAAAATATTAATCAATAATTTGTTTACATAGCAATAAATCAGAATCCGACTTTGATAAAATGGTAAACAATGTACAATAAAAAAATCTTCTATATACGGTCGCGCAATCACAGTGCATAGAATATTGGTGAGACATTTTGCAGACGGCGCTTATAGTGATTCAGTCTGGAATACGATTGCCTTTATAGCTGTGATGGTGGTGCGCAGCGTCCGGGCCGTTGGCATCGGCAACGACATGACTAACCGCTCTAGATACAATCAAAATATGTGACAAGTTTATTTCTATTCGGAACAACACATTCTGCCCTGCTCGATATATCCCGCTTCAAAGTTGAACATCTGCTGATTTTTTTGACGACATAAGTAGGTCGGGGCTCGCGTCTGCGTCACGCGCCTTCCCGGCCGCGGCCGCTCACTGAACGCTTACGTTTACGCAAAATCGTTACGACGCTTCTCGATGACCTCGAGTTCTATCTCGATATCTCGTTAACTCGTTACCGTCTCAACACTTTAACTACACTTACTCCACGCTTATTTCTATACTGAAATAAACTTGTTAAGGAATTTCGAATATTGTTCAACTCGGTCCAAGCTTTCAACTGTTCATTTGTAACATCAACGATACTCAAAGCAAAGAAAATTTGGTCTTGTTATTTTTTATTTTAACCGAAACTATTTTGATGTTCAGTTTCCATAGTTTATATAAAACAGACTATATTTTCATTTTTAGCTGTCGACATTTTGATAGCCATGACCACGAGCCAGCTGTGCAACTGGTTTGCAGCAAACTATAGCTGAATACAGACATCGTATTGTTGTAGTGTTTTATCATGATGACATGTCGTCAAAATAATTCTTGATGAAAATTACCAGTTGAAAGAGCACAATGGCTTTAATAGAAAGTCAAAACCTCGTTGAGAAGTGGCGAGTCTTAAAGCGCGTTGCGGCGTAGGGGCTGGGAGCGCTCCCCCGAAATACTCGCGTGACTCACTGAGCTATTTCGCAACTATACCTTTGCCAATAGCTTTTGTATTGCTTCCTGTTGCTGCTTCACCTTCGTATTTTTTTAATTTCTTATGCTGTTAAGGATTCTCACCTATTTTACGAAATAACAATAATGATGTTTCAAATAATTACATTAAGATCGATAGTTCTTTGGGTACACTATACACTAGTACTGGGTATAAATCTCCTCTGAGAAAGTAGAGATAATCTTGTGACATAGTCCACATTCCTGACCGATTGACTTTTTAGTAGATTCATAGTTTCGCAAAACTTAATCATGCAGAACTCTTCTGTTCTCTTCTTTTCTTCATTGTTTAAACCAGTGATATTAGTATGTACCCTTTTGTTTTTATTCATTTGTCTTTACATGTTTTCAAATATCACGAGCATCATTTCAAGATGTTGATATGATTGGGTTTGCGTGTTTGGAATCATTTGTTTTGCCAAAACAATAACAATGTCTGCTTACTTCCGAACTACGTTGTATTCGTTTCCAATATGCTACGTTTTACTATTTTTAAAAAGATCTGTTGTGAAAAGAACTTTTAATTTACTTTTTACCGTATATCTCATATTTGTGTTATGTAAATTTATATGAATGATCTTTGTTATAAATTTATATTATTGCAATCAGTTCTTACTCTGCAAATATATCTGTCTTGAATCATCTCAAATGTTCCTATTTCGAAAGATCCGGATCAGTAAGCGTCTGTGCCATTTGAAGGTTGAGAAACGTAACAACTGGATTAAGGCCCGCCATTTCATGTTGACATTCGAAGCCTGCAACATGTCTTATTCTGTAACATGTTGAGCCGGTGCCGAGCATCAAATTCAACATTCAAATCATAGTTGCGAAATTATTATATATACATACTAATACTATGAAATTGATGTAGCTGTATTAAGAAATCTAGAATTTCATACTGTGATTTAACTTACAGTAGATAATTATATTTAAGTACGGTAAGTTAATATATATAATTTGTCTTCGTGAAGTTTGGTTTGTAGAACTAATGAATGAAATTAAAATTTATCATTTAATTATCAAAGTTGCATTAGCCCAGTGAAAACCGAACTTTATCCAAAAAGATCTCTGAAAATGTATACAGTTGATAAATCCATTTCTAAACATAAGACGTAGTCCACGTTTCTAACATTTATGTAGTCCAAGTAACTCCCAACATAAAAAAATATAATTCGTTTTTTAAAAGTGGACCATGTCTTCAATTTTATTGTCATCGTACTTGTAATCATGTAAGAATTGGACATTAGTAGGTACTAAATTAGCGTTTAAAATGTATAGGGTAACCTCAAACCACTCTCATCGCCATAATAATGTAGCCACAAATACTTGTACTTAATAATTTATTATAAACCACTAGTGACATTGTTTTCACACCGTTTGTTT
Organism: Phocides pigmalion okeechobee; assembly: GCA_018251015.1. Taxonomy (NCBI): domain Eukaryota; kingdom Metazoa; phylum Arthropoda; class Insecta; order Lepidoptera; family Hesperiidae; genus Phocides; species Phocides pigmalion. Next base: position 14,390 of record DWON01000528.1, read on the forward strand.
ACATTCGTGGTATGTTTACATCTTATGATTTATTTAGTTCAAGGCATCGAATAAACACTACTCTTCCTATGTCATCGATAAAATCCTAAAATTTTGCGGGATTTTTTTTCATATCCACAATCCAATCCACAACGATATCAATGAAAATATAGGATAAGGAAAAGTAGTTGGATTTGTTCAATTGTTTTATTTCAAAGTTATTATTTTCATTAAGCATTAAAAATAAAATAATAAAATTAATGAAGATTTACAATTATATTCTATTTATATCATATTCGTATCATTATTCAATCAAACAATTAATAATTCAACAATTTAATTTTACCATTAATGCAACTACCAACGCTAATAAGTAACGTAGAAGTCATCCGAAAAACTTTGATAATTATGATTTGCTCCTTTTTTCATGTGAGAAGATTAGCAAATGAGCATGCAAGCCACCTGATGTTAAGTAGTCTCAGTCCATAGACATCTACGTACAACCACAAACGCGACCGAAATCCTATCTGAATTCGAACGTAGAACTTAGATGGACGCCTCGCTTCAAAGTGTAGCAAGCAACCGCACCTCTCCAACCGAAACACAAGTAATGCTTTACGGCGGATTATGAGGGCAGCGGTGGTACATCCCCGGTCGAACTATAGTTCTCCCACCTTTAAAACTTACTCCTTCCACTAATAACTTTATTTCAGCTTATTACTGATGGATTTATCTTTTTGCATCTCCGAACCTAAATAGAAAACGTCTTCAGATAGTTTAGTTTCTTCAGCCTATTAACTTTGCTTCAGCGATTCCTGTCTTTTTCCACAGTAGAGTCAAACAGCTGAGTCATACTGCTCTATTTATTTAAAATATTGTTATAGAAGATAACAGTAACCTTGAAAACTTATGGAATTCTCTGCCAGTTAACGCTGACGTTTATAAATTGTACTAACAGGTGTAGAAATAATATAAGTATAATCTTCATTGGCCATATTACGAACAAATAGATTGTTAGCTGCATGCGTATTACGATGAACTAGTCTGCCACCATAACACACCTACTCATTGTAGTAAATGTTTTGATCCATTATAACTTCTACAATTCTTGTATACTATTTCTCATCCAATCTCTATAGTAAGTTTGGATTAAAACAAATTTTGATGCACATTTTGTGTCAATTTATTACATGTTGTTACACTGTCATTTAAATGTTTATATTATGAAATAAATAGCATTTGCTGGTTCAATGACGTAGTGTAAATTCGCAAAATGTCGCAATGGTCCAAATCCCAAAAACTCACTTTTTAAAATATTCAATCCTTGGGATCATCTCAATTAATACACTGATATAAAAAAATGGTACACGAACAAAAAACTTCACGTATAGGTATTTTAGGACATTCAGAGCAATAAAACGTCCCCTCGGCTGTCCTATCGACAGCTACTGGCTTAGATCTCTAACCATGCAACACTTTGATGTGATCTGGATACTATCACACAGCACAAACGGAGACTGGCCCAGTTCCGATTTCGCCGTAGAAGTTGGCACGAAATTGTAAACTGCCCTCTTTACAATAGGCACTAAATATTTACGCACCGTTTCACTGACAGTCCAAACGTTTTCGTATGTTTATTTCAGGATTTTGTTTTGTTTAAAACACAGTCCAGCCCATCGCCAATATGTCGAACATATCCATTAAAATCAATAATTTAGAAGCCACATTAAAAAAATAGGTGTCAGTATTGGATACAAATTTGTATCGTTTGTGTATTGATGTAATAAACGTAATTTTAGACCCATTTAGTTAATGTTTTTAACAGATATATGTTTTATAAAGAGTACGTATGTGCATGGTTTCTCTATAAAAATATATTTTCCGACTTTCAGATTACTTCATGAAGTTAAAAAAAACATATTCATATTTTTGTTAGTCATTCAAAGTTGTCTCATCGCCAGCAACATATTTCATGTGTATATAATTATCCTTTATGTATTTACATTTGAGTTGTACGCAAGGACGCTTAAAATTGTTTAGTAGGTATTTCCGAATCCGATGAAAGTGTTTTCGATGAATCAGACTTTTTTAAAGGTTGGTTGTACGACGTAACTCTCTGTCACCGTCATTTGCTTAACGCGATCCTAACATGAAAAGTTTGGATATTCTATGGATTTTTGGCACTTACCTCTAAACTCAGTGACAGATTGTAGATGACCGACCTAATTATTGTTGAAGCAATAAAATATCGCTTTTTCCTCTCGTTATTGGTTTATATTCTGCTATCATACGTAGCATTTCAACGTCTAGATTAGTTATAGGGATCTAGACGTTTTCCGTATTTTCGGCTGCGGTTTTAAAGCGCGTCGCTAATAGAAGGAGCTGTCACTCAGGGACAGTTTCCTCGAGGTGTCAGCCGACTGACGCAACCGGCGCGGTCTGCGCTCCGTCCCGACGCCAAATTGAAAACATATTAATGCCACCGATCAAAGAGAGCTTTACTTCACGGGTAGATTTACGGTATTACCGAGCCGATGTGTAGCATGCGGCGCTCTCCGACCCCGAATTATGAGATTTTCCACTCATTAATCATGCAATTACGTCTCCGCTCCAGTCGTTCCATTTTCGCCAACCTAATTGTATCTGACGGTGAACGATGTGACTTATTTTGGAATGGCAAAGGAAAAGTGAAATCCGCTATACTTTTCGAATCCGCTATAAAAAAATTAGGCTATTGCTTTATTTCCTGGCTTGTCTCCCCGCCGTGTATAAATATAAGTTGTAAAATTTAAGCGTGATTCACCGATGCGAGAACTACGTCCAACAACAGACCATTGGATTTCCTCTTTAATTTAACTCACGTGATTCGCATGACGTCTGAAATTGTCCCCCGTCCAGAAGTTGTTCGATGCTACAGCAATAGTTTACATTAATGCATTAATTTATTGCCTACTAGAGACTCGACCCGGCTTCGCACGGATTCAATTTAGAGTTGTAATTTATTGTGAAATACTTCACGGCTTACAAATAATGTAATGATGAGTACTATGAAGATGTACTACATCAATTTTCGTAACAAAACAATTACTTATAGTATTATAACTTATAACTTTCGTAGGTACTTATATATATTTTTAAATAAAATACTACTTTACTACGTTTTTTTTTGGTGACAGTAGTTTTAAAATTTCCTAATGTTTGTTTGTCGTAAAACAGCCACAAAACATCACACAATTAACATAAAAAATATAAAACAAAAAAATGATAAATTGTAATGGATTTTTTTTTACTTAAAATTCTAATGTACGTATATATATGAAATAGTTTGTTTAAACTATAAATTTTACTTGTATACGACGGCGGATAAAATTATAAAATTAACAGAACCAACAGGCGTTTTATAAATCTATTAGGTTATATTAAAATGTGTTTAAAGTTTACTGTTCCCCGTATAAATTTTATGCTTCATCGAAGTTCGCAGTCGTAAAATGTAGCGCGTATTAGTCACGAGCGTCCAACGACGTCCGGAGACGATCCATCAACAGGACCGCGTGTACGCGATGCCTTGTCAGCGCCTCTTAGCTGTACATTAATTAACACGCTCCAGCGGGATTATTCGTTTTTCTCTTATACTTTCACAACTTCAACCGCTTTCGTGTCATCCGTTACGTAAAACTGTACGTAATAATACGCATACAAAGCGGACACCGGAATGCTCGCTGGGAGTTTGACAACGTCTGCTATCGTCTCAATGGTCATTCACAAAACAATCGTTTTTTCCACGAAGACATTTTAAAACATCACGGTTTAGCTGTTGAAGTTTAAAGCAAATACACCGTGTTCTACTTCCGTTGTGCGTTAAATTTGTGTCGGATTATTCTAGGCACTCTTTAGAACTTCGTAAGTTATATTCGGTGTAATGAGCTATTAAAACAGCGAAGTTGGCAAGCTCCACCGTCTATATTATATTGTAAGGGCACGTGGTGGATGGTTGATAATATCCATATAGGTAAATAATCAACACGCGGGTCCAAGCAAACAATAGAGACGCCATACTCCAATTTACTGACGCAAGTTACTATTATATGCACGTAAGTTCTTGGCTTCAATTTGTTGCTAAAATAAATTTTGACTAATTTTACCCATCGTAGTTATTCATTTGTTTTTGTTACGCTATTTTTTGTACTCGAAAAGTAATGGAAGGAGACCAATGCAAAACTTTTCATTACCTTGTTGAGTGTTGTGACACATAATTGCCTGTAATACGTCATTTCGAGAGCGAAATGCGTTTACGTCGGAACTACGTTGTTTTTGCGCACTGCACTTTTGGCTGATGCATGCCGCAATCGTTCTATGAATTAGGGCCGGCTACGATGCCGTAATCATCTGGACTCTATCTCTGCGCTGGGAGCACGTACTACAAACGCGGCCGGTTATCGTCCAACGAGCTCTACCGCGTCGTTCATGTGACCTTACAAATAATTGCATCGTAACGTATGAATCATTGTAATGCCTTCAATGAAATACTACAAAGAACTGTAGAAGTCTGTCCGTAGAGACACGAGACGCATGCAGCGGAAGGGATACGCTAGGTTAACGTTGCGCCAGAGATGAATGCAAGAGTGGAAGTGTAGGTGGGCGAGGGTCGACGACCCGCTACAGAGAGCGGTGCGCGCGCGCCCTGCCAGCGAAAATGGCAGAAAACCTCACGAAGGGCGGCAGCACACGGTGTCCGCATTTAGCTCGGCCTGACGTCGCTGAGTCACCGCACCGTGAATAGCGGCGGTTTGTTTGTTGCACCGCCCGCTCCCGGCTCTCCCGCCGATTATTTCGAGTCGGCGGCGGCGTGCACGGTACCAGAGCAGTGCTCGGCGCACTGTCTCCGTGAGAGGACGCGCCATGCCCCCCCTGCCCGCGCCGCCCGCGCGCCTTCGCCGCCTCGACGCGTGTGACGCCTCCGCCGGAATCGTCACCACCATCAGGGACACAGTCAGCTGTAGTTGGATATTTTACAGTGAGTGTCGCCCGTACTCTGTCGCACGCGTCCCGCTGCCTCGTCGATAGCGCGATACGCGGAAGCATCGTCGCCCGCCTTACTCCGTAGGCCGCACGACATCGACATTTTGCATCGACGCACCCTGGCCGCCCTGCGTAGCACCGTGGACTTCCTGCTACGACGTCACTCTGTCGCGAAGTGGTGCGATTCCGTAGTTTACATAAATTGAAAACGGTCTTTACTTGTAATCGGATGTGTGGATAGGATTATCCGTTTTGTTTGTGTTTCGTTTATGTTATGAAATGTAGTTTTAAAGTAGTGCTATGAAATTTATTTTGTTATTGACTCATGAGTTGCTTATCGTTGCGGTGTTAAGTACCCTACTGCCATCTATTTGCAGGAAAAGGAATCATTCGTTGAAAGCTAAAATCTAGGTGAAGCGTCTGACATCAGCAACCCAAAGTAAATTTAACTCTTGACGTATTTAACCCTGCCGTGAAACTGCGACTGATTCTTTCGAAATATCTAAACATTAGGATTGTTATACTAACAATCCTATAATATCCAAGTTGTTACTATATAAATATTCTAATGATCTGTGATAGAAAAAAGATTATAGGAAATGTAACGAAACGTTTATTTGTTAATGGTAGGAATATTAAAATTATAATGTAAAAACTGTTATGTTAACCTAAATATCCTCGTCTAAGAAAAATATTTTTTTCTTTAATTTATGTCACTATTTCGAGTACTGAATTAAATTATTCCTTTTGTAATTTTAAGACTCCGAAAACCTGAAACTATTCACGAGGCAATAACCTATACGGTACACAAACACGGACATAAACATTTGTTATTCACAATGTTTTATTCGAGGACGTTGCCGGTAGAAACAAAATTTCAATACAAATCAGACCAACTGCCAGTAATGCAACCATTGATGTAAAAGTAAACATTCCAATTAAATATTTCAGTATATTCTAAAACTAATTGATTGATGCATTGATCTTTTTATTTCAGCTCATTCGCTTAGGACAGGGACAATTGTATTGTATTCCATCCAAAGCTTTTTGTAAATTGTATTATTTATGATTCTATAAATATATAAAGGCTTATCATTACATAATACGCTATTCAAATACAATGCCTCTGTCTCCATTTTAAGCGGATTAATGCAGCTCTGTCTCCATTTTAAGCGGATTAATCCAGCTCTGTCTCCATTTTGAGCAAAGGTGTATACCCAATAAATACAATCCCTATAAATACCATCGTATTGTATGTAATCCGATTGGATCCTCTATCAAGCACATAACTTTATTTGATAGGAGACATTTATATTACATTACAATTTTACTCCAGAATAGACATATTCTCTAAATTGTCAGTCTCTACTCATTTACTACTTCTATTTCATTCAAAAACTCTTGGAAAAAATGCTTTATCGGATTTACACAAAATCCCACCGCAAAGAAATTTTTGGAGGGCATCTGTCACTTCCATACCATCAATTAGCTGTAATCTCCGCTCCCTTCTACGCAGGGGGCACGATGACTATGCTAAAAATATAAAAACATTGTAAAATAAAAGTCAATTGAAATGTACATGGTAACTGCAACCTGGTGGATATGAAGATCCGACCTCAAACAGGTCTGACGTTGTAAGTAGATGAGTTGCTACACCTGAGGGCTAAGATGGTTGCATCTCTCACTATAACCCTAAGATACACTCAATATAGTTGGTAACCATACTTTTCTACCAAAATACCATAATAGAATTGCTTCTCGGCAGATTAGGATATCTGGAAATTACGAACATACTATGGTTTTTACTCGAGCATGTAATTACTATTTTTTATAATACGTTAAACTCACCGTAGTTGTATGCGGTATCACGTATGTATACGAGCAGAATTTACTAATTTCGTGTAAATTTGTTCGCAGGTAATAGTAGTGGGTCGACGCCTGCGGAGGGCGCCGCGCCGCCGCCGTCGGAGCCCGACCCTGACCTGGATTCCATGCACATGATGCTGGACCCTCACCTGCGGCCCATCTCGCCGGACCTCGCCAACGATGAGTCCAAGCGGATATTTGATGAACACAAGCAGTTGGCGCAGGAGTACCTTAAAGTGAGTAACATCAATATATATAATAATAAAAATGAAAGATCCGGGGGTCTCCAGCTTTTATCTGTCTGTATGAAATTGCATTAAACCGTAGTATGGAATTGAATTCAAGGGACAGAAATTATATTCATTACTTTTTGTTAATGTGGGGCTCAACTATAGTACACCATAAAATTAATATGTATTTTGTTTTATACTTGAGTTATCTTTAGTTAACTATTTTTGATGTATATTTTCAATTTTTGTTGTATAACTAGTAACAATTTTTAATATATTATTAAATTTATTTTATCGTAGGTCCATAACTGTAACGTAATATTAAATAGTGATTTTGATATAGTAAATTATGGTTTATTAACATAGCTACGAAATTTATATAGGGTTCCTCCAAAAGGTCTTGCCACCATCTCTTAAAACAAAGATGTTTATTCTTACTACAAAACCAATTTCCTTACTGCCTAATACACAAATACTAGATCCACATTATCTAGTACTCAAGTACTAGACAATTTAAAAGGGGCGTCGATAGATGAAAAGAATTGTAAACCTTCTTTTATTTAGAACAAGCATTAATTAATTACTCTATCTCATTTAAATCACTATTCAAACGATGTAAATATAAGACGGTTCAAATACATCATGATTTTGAAAAAGGTAATAAGGGACCCGGAAGTCGTTCATAAATGGAACATGTAAAAAAAAACATGTGCCGCGAACAGAGGTCCGTTACCTTAATATGATACTTGTACGGTGTGGGTCTATTCTGACTACGCTACTACTACTACAATTGCTCAAAAAGCTACCAGCAGACAAAATAACACAGTGATTTTATCGTGATAAAGTTTTTCATGGTATAAAATAATATAATTTAAGGTATCGTTAATGAATTCGCATCATAAGTCACGAAAACATTTTTTTAATTTCAGATACAGACTGAACTCGCCTACTTAAGTAAGCACAAGTCAGAGTTAGAGGAGCAGATGGGCGACGAGGAGCTCCGGCAGAAACGAGAGATCATACAACTTGAGAATGAAAAAGTACGTAAAGCGAAAGTCCATTATCAGACCTAGACCCGTATCCACTATTAATTAATTAAAAAAAGAAAACAAATTAATGTATATAATACTTACACTTTTTGTTTGCTAAATTGAAGTTGCAAACAAATCAGTTCCTTGCCAAGTGATTACAGCCCCAAGCTGCATGAACATGTGTAACAAACTCCACATATTAAGTTGACCTTAGATGTATGCTACACTTAAGTACTAAGATGTCGATATGAGTGAGCTAACGAGAATCTTTTAATGTTGACTGAAGGTCCAATTAACACTTTCCCTGCGGTCACGGTCACGCGCTTGCAGCTTGTCGTGAACTTACAAATTTGTATGGATTTCGGGCGAACAAAATTGCTGTATTTACGTCGTCGCTACAAAACTTACGGGCGGAAACAATGTTCGTGTATTCGTCGATGCTACACAGATGCTAATAAATACAATATTTCAGTGAATTGTCTGCGCATCTTCAATCTAAGAAATAAAGTTCCAGTTTAATTCCGCCTCCCACAACGCTGACTCGATGTAATCCGCGCCGCAGTCAAAGTGTTAAGTAAGGGAAACTTGTTTTATTCCAGGACTCGTTGATAAAGCTGTACTGTACGCTGAAGAAGCAACTGGCGCGAGCCGACAACGACAGCTGGCTGCTGCCCGAGCCGCGGCCGCGCGACTGAGCGCGCGGCGCTGTGCCATATCGGACCATATAAGGGTTTAGTCGTTTTTTCCTGAAAACGTTGTACGTTATACAGATACTTGTTGTTTTATAACGATCGAATGGTTTTTCTGGATGGAATCGACATTTGTATTCCGAAGGATTCATTCGATTCAACGCTGCCGCACTTCGTTCAGAATGTTTAAAACGTTACTTGACACATGTCGCGTTTGGTAATAACGATATTTTTGTTCTTGCGTTCCTGATTATTTAATGGAATTGTTTTTTGTTACATACAAAATAACTACATACTTGCTATGACATGTATTACTTCTAACCACCGTGAAAAAAATAGTAGATTTCTCGGCTCACAATATTGGTTAAAATGAACATGTAAACTTTTGTCCTCTCCAAGGACCTATAATGTTGAGTTGACAATGATTTCGGAAAGTGTAAACATGACACGCAGTTGCCTGTTAAACTTGCCACTTACATATTTTTTTAATAAGTCATGTGCAGTATTTTATTTATAAATAATTTAAGTTTCAAAGTCACAGAATTATATTTTTAAATTACTTTATAAATTACGAGAATCGCTAGTAGCGTCATCTGGTGGAAGAAAATTCCAGGCAACAAATCTTTATTATGTCAAACAATATCTTATTTTTAAAGAACTTAAAAATGTAATGTATACAGAATTTTATTTTTATGTAAAATTGAGACTAGATATTACGGAGTCGCAAGTAGCGTCATCTGGTGGAAAAATAAGGCCTGGTAGCCCTTATAACGTAATCCTAGCGGCAATGCAAAGCTGTGCAGACTTCCCGGCGTGCAAGATGTAAACACATTGTAACATTGATCTCAAGTCGCCAAACGAGCCGTCGTCGGTACAATTACTATCGTTTATTTTTATAGGATCCTATCATAGATATCGTGTGAGACGTGTCTGGACATTTATTGCAGCTTTTATTTTGTTTCCATATAGACGCTTTAAATGTATTATTTATAGATTGATCATCTTGCCTAACAAATTTTACTGCCAATTTAGTTATCTTTTCCTTATCATGTGCTAATTTTATACAAAAATTTTATTACCCTTCGTGTTTATTTCTTTGTATGTTATTTCACTATTTCCAAAAGCACGTTTTAGTGCTATTTTGTGTAATACAACGAATTTAATATGCAAAAGTTAAGAACCGAATTATGTAAAATTTATGCTACACAAATATAATTTTATATAAAATAAATAATATGTATCTTAAGTTCATAAATAACTATGTATAAATATGTATTATTATTATTGTTTTGGTGTTGACAGTTTGTGTGCAATAATTTGCATATTTTGATTTTGTTAATTTAAGGTTAGTATTAGTTAAGGTACAATGTTAAGTTTAAATATAAAATTATATACAACCATTGCATTTATTTACCCGAAACTACAACCTATTTACTAAATATAGCTTAGCAATAAAAAGTTTATTTCAAAGATTTATGATGTTTCACTTACTAAAATGAAACTTATGAAGCAAATGTAAGAAAACGGTGTTGAAATAAAACGACATTTAAAATTCAGTCCAAATTATTCAGTTTTAATTATTCAAATTTGTGTCTATTGGAATGGTGTGTTCGTGTTTACGATAAAGTCATAGTAAAAAATTAAAATCCTTGGAATTTGGCACTTGAATCAATATTTTTGAGATTCTGCTCTCACACAAATAAATATAAATAAATGCTTTTTCGATGCAACCATCGATTGGACGAATCATTACATAACAACTTATTTACAATAATTACATAATTATTTGTCTTTATTACTATTTTTTTTTATAAAACTTTTTATATAAGAAGTTCCAACAAAGAACACTATTGAACATTGAAAATTACAATCGTGAACTATGTAATAATAAAGTAATCATATGGTGATTATTGAAATATTATATATAACTATTTGTGATGAACTATTTAAAACCTTGCCAATATTTAATATCTAAACAAATTTATCATTAGAATATAAATTTACGTCATATAGTGATTTGAAGACTTTTACTATTAATTTAATAAATACGCCAAATTTCCAAATAAATAAATTCATTAACATTGATAAAACAATAATTCGTCATTGAGAGGACAATCATTATTATGATAATTAAACCTCACTAGAGACGTTCATTATATCGATAAAATAAAATATTTTGTCTATGTTCCAATATTGCTGAGGTACTTTTAACAGTACATTACCAAAAACACGTTTAGAAAAAAGAATATAATTTCCTATAAAATACGTACATGAATTTTATTTACGATATAAGTAAATACTATTAACCACAACCAGTTATAAGTTTATGGTACCAAATATTAATTATGATACTGCGAAGCAATATAAAAAGCAGACTTAGATAATAGTTGGGATGAATAGAGAAGTCGCAGTATACATTTACATACCTCAGTAATAAAGAACATGTCTAAAGGTAACAGTTTTCGTTGTTAAAGGCCTAATATTTTTACAAATGATTTAAATCCAAAAATACGTTCACTAAACTACTATAGAAATCTATTTATAAAATTATATAAAAGGCAATTCCATTCCGTCCTTTTCAATAAAGACGATATGCACTAAAATATTATCTCATACTTGGTTCTTATTCAACGATGACACGAGTAGATTTAGAATATCATAAAATTAAGGCAACACTTTAATTGTAAGTGCAGATTATTGTCATACCTGCACGGTTCAGTAGTAAATTATTATAACTAGTCTGTCACTCGCGATCGTTTGAATACTTGAGACATATCCCTAAAGATTTAACAATAACGGTAAGCCATTTGAAACAGTTCGCTACACTACAATATAATCTCATTCCATTCAAAATACCAACACACCACATACCTTAGACCCCGCCATGGGATCATCCATAAATTACTTTAAGGAAAAACAGAGTGAGAACCGAATCATAAGCTTCGTTCCGAGTGTCATCGGGTCAAATAAAATATTTTAGTTCATGGCATGCTCTCTTTGCAATTTATTTTTTTATTTCAATTTTATTTTTTGCACATCCTCAAGTTTAGCTATTAGAAAATGTATTTAAACATTAAATCCGCCCTTGTGGCACATCAATATAGTATATAAATATATAAATGTTGCCACTACGCTACAGATTTAAAACATTTTTTATGTTATGTATGGTAATACAATACTGATAAAATGATTTGTCTCAAAAAGGAAGGTGGTAAGAGTTGAGCGAGTAAGAGAAAATAAATAATATTGTCAAACTGGTAATGTGCAATGTCACATAATGAAAAATTGCGGAGACAGAATCATTCGCCAAAGTCGGATCTAAAGACTATAATTTATAATAATGATTTATGGATGATCCCTTTAGCGTATATCCATTGAAACCAACGAGTGATTAAATATGATAATGATTTCAGCTACATAGTATTGATTGTAAAGGCTTATAACATAACATAATATACGAGTACATTTATATAACTATTGAAATAAAATTTTGCGTACGGACTATTTAACAAATAATTTGAAGTTGAAGCACCTTTGCATATGTACATACTTCGAAGATGGTGTAACATAAGAAATCTAGTTGGTGCAAGACAATTACTCCCGTATCTAAATCACTCATTCAAAGGAACTTAAATTTAGATTTTTATTCATATAATAATTTATAAACTTGAAATAAGTAAAAGGTAATAATTATCTCTTTGTAACTGGCAATCACTGAATATTACAATATCAGAAAATAACATCACATTTGTAAACTAAAGCATCAATAAGTCATAAAATAAATACATACTGTTATGTACTTCATCATAAATTGTGGCAAACGTTAGGCAGTTCGGCAATCAAATATGGCACCAACTTCCGTGCCGCTAAAATTTTGAAAGGAAATATTATGGGCTGCAACCTAGTGTCCCATTGTTGTGTACGGGACTCTTCAGTGCGGTGAGCCCAGGAGAATACTCCGCCTCACCAGTACAGGGCAACAAATAAATAAGGGTTAATAGCTAGCCATAAACAAAGTACAGACTTACTAAGCAAACATGCGGGCAAATCATCTGACCACATAAATACTGCTTTGCAACGTGGCTCAACTTGTTTAGTTTGAACGGGAACCACCGCTACTCTATCCAATGTGAAGCAATTCTTAGGATTTAGTGAAAGGTTGTAACTGGTTCACTTATATATATATAAAGAATCCAGCTTATATAACAAGAGTACCAACACGTGTTTTGATTCGACTACAGGTGCATATTTCATTCGCTATAAAATTGGTTGTCTTTTGACAGATGTCAATGGGCGATACTGACCCCTTATTATGAGATGGACTGCATACTTATTTGTATAAGACAGAACGTGTCTTAGGACTTAGATAATCTCTAATTATAATTATTAATAATTCATTAGTCATTAATAATAATCGATGTTTACAGTAATTGGGAACACGTATTTCCTTATTACACAAACACGTATTAGTCCGTCCTGATCCATTCGTATTAAACAAGGGCAACGAACGGATATATCCGTTTATGTATACATACGGGGAGAAATTAGCAAATTTATTAGCGAGCAGGTCTGCAAAGCAAATCAGTACGTGTGTGGTTAATGGCTAACCCAATTAAATAGAATACCAAAAATAGATTTTCCAAGACACGATATACACTTCGTTAAATTTGCACGAAGATTTAGGAAATAAATAGAAACCATAATAACATTATACATTTGTGAATCAGTCCAAGTAGAATACTACATTTTATTGTGACATGTGCAAGCAAAACATTGCTTCTAATATATATGTATTACAGTTGCAATTTAATAAAATATAATCTCACGTTCCCTAAGTCATGGGAGGGGGAGTATTCTTAAAGCTGATAAAATAATGAACATTTAGCTTCGAAGCCCAGTCTGTTGTGATATTTTACATAAACTTTCAAAGTTACCTATCGTATGACAACTGTTACATACTTAACAATTATAAACATCTCAAGAATTTGTGACATAATAAGGATTCAAAATATTAAAACATTTGTGTAAATGAATAAAATATCTCATAATAATCTCTTGAAAATGAATACCAAAAAATCATTTCATTCAGTACAATTGTTTTTTTGTCAATTATCGTGTTTAAGATCTCATTGCAAACGTTACGTAAAACAAGACCGTTTTCGACATACTTAAATCTAACTAAATCGAGATATAAGGAAAAACATTAACTCAGTATCACTCACAAATACAGTAGACACAATCCTAAGTTTGAGCAATGTTTAAAGATACAACATACATAACACCATATTTTTGTATTGTCAACAATTCACAGGACCTCGTGTCGATATACTAATAGATATAAAATTTAGATATAGGAATAATGGATAAAATCTGATATCTAATGACAGGGGAAGACTATCATGGTCTATCGTTGTCTATCCTGGAAAAAAAAAATATATAGTTATTAGACAATTAATTAAAATCATATCAATGTAAATCATCCACAATGTTAAACATTGTGGATGATTTACATAGATATAATCCGGTGAAAATAAATCTGTAAAGATTACTTCAGGTATCACAGTATTATTAGTAAATCATTAATCATATTTCCACTATCTATCAATGTCATCAATAAATCACAATCAACGATTTGTGGAGGATTAGCAAGAGGCCTAATATGCCTACAATAATTTGCTACATTTTTCTTCGTTTTTATTATTTTCGTGGGAGGGTGACGGGCAAGTACACTACTCTTATCAAATTTTTGCTTCCTTTATTCAAGTGTTTTTATCAAATTTTTTGCTTCCTTAATTGCAGTTAAAGGTGGTAGAGCCGTTAGAGCTCGCCCGGGGCGATACCACCGTCACCCTCATAACTCGCCGTAAAGCAACATGTTTTTCAAGTATTGTGTTTCGGTTGGGGAGGTGTGGTTGCCCGATATACGTAATTGGAGGCGACCATCTTAGTCCTGAAGAGTAGGAACGCATCCGGGTCCATCCTTAAATAGAACTTCTGTCCTATTTGAGATTGGACGTGGTTGTCCATGGGCTGCAGGGAGCACTTAACATCAGGTGGCGTGCATGCTCGTTTCTTACTCTTACACAATAAAAAAAAACTATATCTTCAGCCATAGGATGCATGAGGGGCCAGGAAAGCTGTTTTTAACAACAGATGGCACTCTGTACAATATTATTATAATAGGTTATGACTCTCATCGAAGCGTTTATAAACCACGGTTAAAATAAACTAATCTATTTTCCCTAACCCGTCAAAAGCGGTACAGCATCAACAAAGGCAGATACATACTCGTGCGGCGATGCGGCGATGCGGCGGCGCGCGGCGGCGACTAGCTGTCGGGGCGGCGCGCCTGCCACTTGAAGTCCAGCTGCATGAGCCACTGCTGCGAGCGCGCGCGCGAGCAGGCGCGCAGCACCGGCTTCCACACGTCCGCCGCCTCCGGCTTGTCCAGGCACATGCCCGTGTTCGTGTGCTTTATTGTGCGCGTCTGCAACACACGTGCCACGTGCTGCTACTACTACGCTTTTATACACGAAACTCTGCATGGATCGCCAATAACATATTCGTGTATAATGAGGTGTTATTGGTTCGCCGATAACAGTTTCGTGTACATGGAGGCGTTTTTGGCTTGCTAATAACAAAATTCCGTGTATATTGAGGTGTTATTGGCTCGCCTATAAGTGTCGTGACTTATTCCTTCTCAAACAGCGACCCATAAAATGTTTTTCGACAACTATATTATAGAGAAGCGGTGGCCAGACACGTACGTAAAATCATCTGCCGCCACCACTATTTATCACAAAACCACAGCTTACGTTCAAGAGACTTAATGACTCACCTCTCTACCTTATCATAGACTACTAAAGTGCACAAATCATCTGATTAGCGAGAACATTTAATCACGCACTGCCTTGTAAAGGATCATGGATAACGTTATGGGTGACAAATAAGGTAGCGACGATTGTTAATACATAACGTATTTTATATTAAAAATATATTATTGAATGTATGAAATGAATTCGACGTTCCAATGTATGCAACGAAAATGAAACTTGAATGATATACAATATAACATCCCCTTAACACTTTGACTGCGATGTTCATATATTATATCGAATCAACGTTGCGGGAGGCGGCACTAAACTGGAGCTTATTTCTTTAGACTGAAGATGCGCCGACAATTCACTGAAGCATTATATTTTCCGTGTATCATCTACGAATACATAGACGTAATGTCCGCCTCCAGTCTTATAGCGCCGACGTAAAAATAGCACCTGTTCGCCCGTAATCCATACAGATTTGTACTACAACACAGGTGTGTACAAGCCGCAAGCTTGTTGCGCTGCGCAACACACAGCAGTTTTGAACGCCGCAGGGAAAGTGTTAAATAGAACAACAGGAATGTGACACTTGGAATAAAATTAAAAATTGTATCACTTGAACATACTTTACACTCTTTTGAATGAATCGATTGAGGTTAGAATGCTTACTTTAGCGTCATAGGTCCACTCCTGGTTGCCGCGCATGCCGTGGCAGCGGATCAGCTTGATGGGGCCGCGCGGGTGCGCCGCGTCCAAGCAGTTGTCGTCAGACATGATTTGCTTGCGTTTCGTGTAAGCAAACACCTGAAACGTTCATAATTTTGAAATGAAGACATAACCGTCATGACTTGAGTTAGTTGTCGTCTTTAAAAGTTAGGAAAACAATTGTTTCGCTATAAGAAAATTATGTTCATGTATTGGATCGGTAAATGTTACATTTTATCTATAATTCTCCATACAACAGTGAACTTGATCGTGTTTTAATATATTTATAACCGATACATAATAATTTATTGAAAATAAATAACACGTTAATAAGATAGGTATGTATTTAAAATATTATTCGCATTTTTTAGTTTTTTCTTATGGGTTAAGGAAAGATGTACAAATAATTTTTTTTCTCTCGTTCAATTTCCGTAGAATTCAGTTACTTCTTTCTTTCCAATATTTCGGTTTAGTAATGATTTTATAATTAATCATTTTATAAGTTGAACTTTGATATAAGAAAAATATACAATTTAAACAAATATCATCCCATGTAATATTTTATAAGACTGATATACCTGGTTCCCACCCATTCCATGGCAGTAGCCCATACCCAGAGGCTGGCCAGCCTTGCCGCCCAACGTGTCCAAACAATTTGAAGTCTCAGCGTTACGTATCTGGAAACAAGGTACATGGCTCAAAAATAAGTTTAATTAAAGTTAATTATTTAAAGGTGGGAAAACCACAGTTCGGGAAGGTACCACCGCCGCTCTCATAATCCACCGTATAGCATTACTTGTGTTTCGGTTGGAGAGGTGCGGTTGCCGGCAACGCTTTGAAGCGAGGCGACCATCTTAGTCCTCAAGAGTAGCAACGTCTCTACGTTCGAGCTCAGGTGGGATTTCAGTCGTGTTTGTTAACATGGATGTCTATGGGCTGCGACAACTTAACATTAGGTAATTTGCTTGCTCGTTCGCTACTCTTCTCAAATATAAAAAAGATCTCAAAATCAAAATGTAAAATCTGCCATTACTAAAAAGGTATAATTATAACCACCGTATTTCCATCTTTAACATATTTTAATGGAAGAATGACAGGATTTCGATTCCCTCAAAACATTATATATAAATAAAATTCATAATTCATTCATGTTTGCCATAAACTTTAATCTGTACTGATATTGTACAACTGTAAAGATACGTTATTTTTTTATTATTTTTTTTTTATTGTGAAAGAGTAAGAAACGGGCATGAAGGTCACCTGATGTTAAGTAGTCACTACAGCCCATAGACAACCACATCC
>DWON01000529.1:0-32004 GCA_018251015.1 Phocides pigmalion okeechobee
TCCTTGATAAATAAACATTATACAGTATAACTTTAGAAAGATGGTGAGCACACGAGACAGCTAATCGTGTGTGTCAGGATTCTTTACACTTTCCAGTGTACAGTGCACGATGAATTTTATTGCATTTTGATATCCAAATTTCTTACAAGCAACCACTGTTTATAAAGAAAAATATACTTTTAACATAATTGTAAAGCATACATTTAATATTGAATGTAAACAAGACCAATCTAGATTCCATAGAGAATTATTTTTGAATATCAAAAAACTACCACCTACATCCAAATTCAACTTCGACTTCAATATAGTTTAGTGTCCAATAACCCCCGTAAAAACGTTAACTTTACATGATTTCGTACATAAGACGTCTTCTTTGCAAAGCGCCGCGTAAATGTGTGATATTTATCACGTAGTTACCTCAAATAGCATGACTAAGGAAAAGATAATGATTGTAATCGGTTTCAGACATATAGTAAACTTTAGTGACCGACTTATATTTTATCGCTGTTAGTTTATTATGTTCAGATTCGATCAAGCTTTATGCGTGATCGGCGGAAAGCTTTAGGATCTCTTTATCTAAGTTCGGATCCCGATGCTTATTTTGTTGCTAGTAATATATTTTTTTATGAAATTGACGTATCAAACGAGTATGCAGTTTACTTTATAGTAGGCTGCCATTAACATTTATAATCAGCTCATATAGAACAGGAGTTTTACCCAAAGATACGTAGCTATACTTAAAATAAGAATGATTGCCTTGTTATGTAAGTGAATCGGAAGCACATTTTCGCCAAAATATATGTATGGCGGTGGTACCTCCCTGACCTAGTACAAGTTTAATAATTATATCATTACAAAATAATAGCCGATCTGATTGATTATTATTAGAACGGTAATTAATATCTTTCTAATTTTGTTTTGAAAATAAGATTAAAAATATCAAAATCATCAAATTTGATTCTTGTTTTATTAATATTCTACAGTAAACGCGATCAAATATCAATATCTATTTTGAAGACAAAGCTTTTCATAAGCCTAACGACAAACTATCTAATATCGGTGCAGATAGAGATATTACTTCAACACCATCCATTGAAGTGGAGCCAAAATATTTGGCTTACGATATTGATAATTAATTTGTTAACGAGTATTCCAAAAACATACGTTGAGTAAAACAGAAATACACGCAGTCCACGAAACATATAGCAGCAAAATTATGTAAGTAAAACCATTTAATCGCTGTTTCGAAATGAAGAATACGTAAATTATACGTGCAATACTGGTTCAGTACCTACTATCACTGCCAATTGATGTAATCGGATCAAATTGGCCCGACTAACCTTTAGTCGAGTACCAAGCGTCCACAAGTCTTATCCAGTGTAAATGTTTTACTGTGCATATTGTTTACAAGTGCACATTACTCCTGGCTCATCAGTTAAGTCTCTATTTGGGTAGTCTTATTGTTCAATATTCAAACAGACGGATATTATCTTATCGTTTCACACTAGTGTAGGAAACGCGATACTGCATACACACGCTTCATGGACTCTGCGATAGCTGTTATGTGAAATTATATTCCTTAAAATTATTTATTTGTGGCAACGATATGAATGTAGGTTATTCTTTGTTATAATAGTTAAAAATATAGAACAATGGGTGAAGGCACAGAATTTCAAGAATTACAAAGACTAAGGTTTGTTCCCACGATACTGTTATTTTTTCTTTTGGTGAGTCAAATAGCCGAATTATCCTACGAAACTAAAATTGTAACTTATTATAATTTTATTTCATTATAATACACCTTAGAATATAAAATCAAAAAGTGTCTTTTATGGATGAAAATTATTCAAAATAATAACAATAAGTTATGGTTTCCACCTTTTTACTTTCTCTGTTATACATATAAAATGTCTGATGTGATGTTTTTAATTTTCAGTCCTAGTACAGGCTCGGCAATAAATAGAGATAGTTCGGAGGTCAAAAAGCACAAATGGCGGTTTATTCTCGAACCAGCCCTTGTGGGGGCCATGTTGGCCATCAATCTCGGTCAGACTTCTCTACAAAATCTGTACTTGAGAACTGCATGCACAGTGGACTTAAAATACAGCCCCGAAATATGTGACCGCGGTGTAGGCGAAGAGTTTAGAATTGCTGAGGTAAGGGAATCTGTTTTTTATTTGTTTTATTTGTTAGAAAAGTAGCAAACGTATGCGTACCTGTTTTTGATGTCCATATGTAACTTCAAACAGGACTAAAGTCCTAGCTGAGGTCCTACAAAATGTGTTGCTAGCGCTGAACGTCAGAATCGAAGAAATGTAGAAATGAGCCTAGAATATTATTTTCATGTCATAAAAATAGAATACTTAAGTGAAATTTGAATTCCTAACACAATAAAAATATCTGATGTTTTCAGTCTGTTCCCTCGTCATCTAAAAGACATCCAAAATTTAGTTGCCAATACTAGGTAAATACCAAATACTCGGATTGCTAGGGCATAAATGTCATACGTATTTAAAATATTTAACAGTAATGGATGCGCTGCTCCTTCTGGTTTAAAATATTATGAATACAAAGGTAGATTGTCTTATTGATGCCTAGTCTTCAGAAGTAGGTCTAACACATGCATTAACACTAATGCAGTTAAAATTTTGTTATCATTTGCATTATTAAGGTATATGGTAAAAAATAAGTATTTAGCCGCTTACTACACAAGTTCATTAGCGACCACTACTTCAATAATACATAATATAATATGTTTATTTATCGACGTTCTGACACAGAAAATATTGTTGCTCTTGTCAATAAATATACACATATTTATTGACAAGAGCGACAATATTTTTGCATATAAACAACTTTAAAAATACATAAATCTCTCATTACCTCAACCGTATGTCTAATGGGTACGTGTAAAGTTTGTGACTCACTGATTTGTCACAGACGACTAACTTATTTCGTTAATTATCATATAGGTACATTGTTTCGTAATTGATATATAAGGAAAAAGTTGTTTGTTTACAATTTTACGTACTTGACACATACTTCCCACTTTTACAAGTGATGTATTATTTATTGCCTATTAGGCGTCCATTTCTGGTTCCTACTATGTTCATTAAATTATTAAGAAGCTGATCGTTGAGTTGTTTATTTTGTTTTAAATTTTAATAATATTAAAAAGTAGCCTGTTATAATATTGTTATAATTTATAAACGTAGATAACATAAATATAGCATATCCCTTTCTTAATAAGATATGCAATTTATCTAATAATGCTTGTTTAGATGTGACATGGATGTGACAAAGTGATAAACATGTTTGATACTTAGTTGGCAGTTCTGATATCAACACGTTCTGTAGATAAATATATAATGCTGTATTAGTTAAAAAATATACTAAAATGCGTGTCAACCGATGGGGATTATGTTAAAACCTCATATATATCAGGGTTCCGCATACTTCAAAATAGAACGCATGCAGGTACATTTCACAGATGTCGGACTCATTGCCGTGAAACAATTCTTGTGTATCTGTTGGAGAGCTGCGATTCCTAACTAAAGGCGACCATGTTAGTCTTCAAATGGAGCAATGCATCCACGACGTCAGATAGGACTTCAATCTTGTTTGAGTTTGTATACGGATGTTTATGTGTCGCAGCGAATACTTAACATTCTGATGTTAAGTATTCGCTGGCCTAAATATTTCTTTGGTACTCTTCTCAAATACAGTACGTAGAATTGAGGCAAACATTATGATGATTGTCTCCCCCCGGTAACTCGGCTAGTTTTGGTATGAGATCCTTTGTGAGTTTCTTTTGATCATGAAATCCCGATCGCTTTGATTTTGTAGTGCAGACTGAAATTTGTCGGGCTATCGTGAAAAATACATATATAGTTAGTATAGTTAATCATTTGAAAATTTCAATTATGTGGGAATACTCACTTAAATTTCGTGATATACTTTTTATGACCTTTAGAAGCTTTGTAGTTTTCTAACTCGTAAAAATGTAGGCGAAGTGAATTTGTCTTTCATCAAAACTTTGCTTGCACGATTCAATGGTCGATAAATGTGCGAAAATTAGGTTGGCTTGAGTATCCCACAACACAAAGCGAGTTCAATAACCTCTGGCGACTGGAGTCTCGACAAATTGTAATAGATTTATTACAGAAGTCGATTATATTGCTACGTCTCAATTAAGTCATACTGCACTTTTGTTGTGCGCAAAATATACTCGTAGACGCGAATAAATAAACCATCAGTTTTCGTGTTAAAGTTATACACATAAAAAAGACATCATGTTTAAACCCTGATTTTTATATTAATTACACCCTTATAATTAATCCCATTTTTCAGTTTATATGTAATGTCATTTCCAATGAAATATACATTGATAGTAAGTAAAGTGGTCGTTGAAATTAATGTTTTTCTTTATCATATTGGTATTCATTTTGATAATTCTGCTTGAAATAATTGTTTGTGTATTATGTACTGCAACTTAAAGTTCAAAAATAAAAATAGAACTACAGCACTTTCGATATAAAATCATTTAAGGATGGTTAATATTTTCTTTTTTCAATTTCTTGCAGGCAGCTAGTCAAATGGTGGTGTCGCGTATCAATATCAGCCGGAGTTTCGTGGGCTCACTGATTTGCTCAATTGTGCTCCTTTTTGTGGGGCCATGGAGTGACTGCAGTGGTCGGAGGAAACCACTGCTGATCTTGCCTTTAGTGGGAATGAGTGTCATGACCACTGGAGTACTTTTGTTACTTACATTTCCTGGAGCAACAACGGCGCAAGTTCTCTATGTAGTGCAGATACCGATATCATTAGGAGGCAATTTTGGACTGTTGCTTGCTGCGGCGTTCAGCCACATAGGCGATGTAAGTATACGTCAATAATTATTAATGTAAATTGTTCTATAAAATGTCTGAAAGGTTTCTTTTATAATAATTAGGTTAGTAGCTTCCAACATAACACTAAACTTTTCAGTACATGCTTTGTTTGATCATTTGTCATTTTGCGGAAAAAAAATTAACATAGGTCTTTGGTTGTGCGCGCATCACACGAAATGTCTTGGATATCTTTAAATATTTTTATAAGCTTTACTTCTTAGACACTTTGTCCTTAACTTATAATAATATCATGATATCTTCATTTAATATATGGCTATAAAAGTTTTGAAATCTACGTTTTTAAGCACTACGCGTTTAGTTAGTGATGTGTTTTATCTTGCTACGGAGGTAAAAGTGAACATCATATCAATCTATGTATAACATTATAACCTACTTGATTTAGATGAACTAATGTTTAATGTATATGTTACAAAGGTGGTAGAGCCGTTAGAGCTCGCCCGGAGTGGCACCACCGCCACCGGCCACCCTCATAACCCGCCGTAAAGCATATTGCTTTCTTCATGTATTGTGTTTCGGTTGGGAAGGTGTGGTTGCCGGATACACATTATTGCAGGCGACCATCTTAGTCCTCAAGAGTAGGAAGGCATCCGCGTCCATCCTTAAATAGAACTTCTGTTCTATTACACATTGAACGTGGTTGTCCATGGCTTGCAGTGACCACTTGACATCAGGTTGCCTGCATGCCTGTTTCTTTCTCTTTCATAATAATAAAAATAATATGTAAAGGTGAGTCTACTTTGACTACATGTTTAGTTAATTATTAGGTTATTACTATTCTATATTAATAATTTGTAGATGTGACAGTTTCACAATGTGTGCATTCGTATCTTCTAACCTTAACTTTGTATTATATGTATTTGCTAAACAAGTAATTTGTAAGATAAGACTTGATAATTTTATACAGTGGTAGTAATCTTAGTAGTATTACTACGGAAGAAGATTTGAATTAGTTTTGTATTAATATAAAAGTATTTATCAGAAGAGTATTAAATGGTTATATAAATTAAACAGAATTTTTTTAGCTTTTGATTAAACTGACATTAGTTACTAATATCGTTTCCGTAATACAATATATGAACTCATAAAAGTACCTTAAAAAGCCTCGATCATTCCGCTTTAAAAGGATTTCCTGCATTAGCCTAAGACATGAAACCTTACGTTCTTAATTTATTGCTAAAAAGTAAAGAGGCATCCTTGTCGGTTCCGCTTAGTTTGAGAGTTAATCAATGCTAACGTCTGTTAACTTTCACAATTAGTCATAAATGCTAAATACTGAATACCTATATACGTGATGTTTATCCTTAACAGTAACGACGCACTTATTATCAACTTGACAAGAGATCATTTCATGTGCCACTTGACTTTGATAACAAATGTCCAAGAGACAATTATATAATCTAATATTTAAAAAAATATTCTTTAATTTGTTCTCCTTATGATCTTATTTATGTTTCGTTACTTAATGGTCAATATGTTTGAGAAAAAGCCTGTACCTACAAATGTCAAAAATGTACAAGTTCTTGGATGGCAATTGTTTATTTATATAAATAGTGCATGAATGTGTTGTCATCAACACAATGCCCGTTTAAGGAAACTGGTCGCCGAAACGTTGATAATGTGCGGACACTTGATGTAGTTTTTACACAAGACAAATGATTATGTTCCGTAATATTTATAGCGATTCACTTTTCACAACTTAATCATGTAATCCTAATACATATTTGGGACACACTAAGGATTCCAAACTTGAATGCTGACCTAGAAGATACATCCGAAACTTCGGATTTCTGGGTGCACTCGTGTTTGTATGAATATATACAAACAACACAGGAAATCCAATTTTATAAATTAATCGTCCTCGTTTGAAGTAAAGATGAATGTTCGAATTGTGGCTACATTATCTCTAGTATTAAGTATCACTGTTCGTACAGGAGTGGCTTTGTAAGGTCGCCACGCCCATTTCTGCCGTGAAGATATTCTTGTGTTTCGGTGGAATGGTAGTTGCTTCTGGTTATTGTTGCTGTCACTTACATTGAGGCGTATATCTTAGTTCCCCGGAGTAACAACGTTTGTGATCCGCGTTGGACAACTGATCTACATGTAGTTGGTCCAATTGGTCCAGTCCAAATTGGGATATGGTATGATTTATTTAATTTTGTAAGGTAGACTAGAGTGGCACCAACGCGGCCCACACAGTTTACCTTGAAGGAAATTTTGTGTTTCGGATGAAGAGATGCAGATGGAAAGTACTCATAAAAGCGATGCGATCATCGTAGTCCTTAGGAATAGTAATTTATCTAAGTACGAACTCAAATATGATTCCAGTTCTGTTTGAGGTTGGATGTTGATGTCCACGAGTTGCAGTGGCCACTTAACATAGTCGCTTGTTACTTATATAGCGGTGGAAAGAAAATAAGTACAATTTGATTTGTTACGTGCTCGTTGTTCGTTATACTATTTAAACAATCAATTTTTAAAAGTTACACACTTAAGAAAGTACGACTGAATCGTATGCTATGACACAAGTTGCTGTTTTATGCCTTAAATAAAAGAAACATGTCTTGTTCTTTATGTATTATTATTATTATATGCAATATTTATACATATATATTATATGATTAATGTCATTATATATTTTTTACTTTCATTTGTTTTATTGTATGTTTTTTCATGAGATTAAAAATGGCCATTTATATCGACGCCTTCACCTGACGGGCGTCCTGTGACGTCACATTTTTAATATTATATTTTAAATATTTCAGCTATGTCACGCGACCGGCAGTGACGTGACTCGGACGATGGGCACCCACCGCGCGGCTATACAAATAGCGCACGTGGTGGGCGCCGTCGGGGGCCCCCTTCTGTACCGCCACCTCGGATTCTACGGTGTGTTTCCCCTTGTTTTATTACTCCAGGTACTTCCTTTCATTACTCACGAAACGTTACCCATAGCTTTAGTTATTTATGTGGGAAGAGTAACAAACGAGCATGTAAACCACCTGATGTTAAGTAGTCGCAGTCCATAGATATCCACGTACAACCACAAACACGACTGACATTCTATTTGAGCTCAAACGTCGATACGTTGCTACTCCTGAGGACAAGGATGGTCGCCTTGCTTCAATGTGTAACCGACAACCGCACCCCTCCAACCGAAAGACAGGTAACGCTTTACGACGGATTATGAGGGCAGCGATGGTACCTCCCCGGTCGGTCTTTAATAATTTTGTAATTCCACCTTTATATAAAAACGAAAATTTTAAATACTAGTTATTAGTATTTAAAATTTTCGTTTCGTGTAAATACAAGTTAGTGGTCAACTGATTCAACGGATGTTTTAAACCGCCTATAATGGAATTTGCTTTGCTTCATTCATCTTAATCTCGATCACGACCGACGTCGTTTAACTTTATTCGTCACTGATGAATCACACAAGCCGCAGGGTTACGCGCCCTTCTAAGACTCAGAGTCTTATGCTCATGACTTTCACACTTAATGGCTTTGTTATCTCGTAGATGTTGGGCAGTGATTATTTGGGTCTCGAGTTTCAAAGACTCGCTTTGCCTTAGTATGCCTTGTAAATTACTTCTGAATTTTTTGGGTACGGCAACAATATTAACGAAAATATTATAACATAATGAGTAAACATCAACAGTATGATACCATGAACATCATATTACATAATATAATATGTGTGTAAAATTATAGGTGCAAAAACTTGTACAGTTCAACCCACTTTAGTGGGAAGTAGTTTTTGCATTTCAGTAGAAAGATGTGGCAGTGGCTTACTGAGAAATGAAGCGACTCTTCTAGTCCTTAGGTAGTAGGCATCTGTGAATAACTTCAAGTTTGAATCCTATTTAATATGAATCCTGTTACGGACGTCCATAGATAGTAGATGCCACTAGTAGATTAAGTGTGCTGCATAGCTGATTTGGTACCTACTTTTATATATGAGAAAAAAACATTTACTACATACACACTGCGTAATGAGTGCTACTACATACCCTTGCATACAAATTTACTTGTAATTTATATCATTACTAGCGGGCTTAGCAGACATTGTCCCGCTCTGAAAAAAAACTATAAGGCATTTTTTGCATGAAAGTATGTCAGGTTCTTCTGGATTCAAGTTCAGAAATATCAGCTTTGCATCCGTTTCCAGTGCTACCTATTGAGAATCTAAATCACTCTTGGATCGACCTGGTAATCAAAGAATTTGATTAAAATCGGTCCAGCTGTTTAGGAGGAGTTCAGTGACTTACACATGCACAGAAGAATTAAATATATACACGAATACGTTCAGCGGACTTTGCCCCGCTCTGAAAAAAATCTATAAGTATTTTTTTCCAGAAAGTATTCCAGGTTCTACTGGATCCAAGATCAGTAATATCAGCTTTGCATCCGATTCCTTTGCCACCAATTGGGTCCAAATAAGAATCTTAATCATTCTCGGATCCACCTGAAGACCCACAAAGAATTTCATTAAAATCGGTCCAGCCGTTTAGGAGAAGTTCAGTGACTTACACACGCACAAAAGAATTATATATACATATATACATTTGCATCCCACAGCTATCATCTCTGGCGTACGTCATAGTTGCGGTGAAAGACGTCAATGTGAACGATGATAACAAAGTGTCGGTATTGAACTGGAGGTTACCGCTGAACGCCGTGCGATGTCTGGTGCGCCCTCGGGAAGGGTACAAACGTCTTATCATTTTACTCATGCTCGTTGTTGCTCTTGGCGACAGGATGTTGTTATCTGGTAAGTATTTCGACGAATCCCCAGATAGAACGGCTTAGTTAGAACCATTATGCGTCTCTAAAGGGGAAGTAATATTATTAATTACCACACGTATTTCTACCGTGAAATAATTCCAGGGATTGCGAAGACGTAAATTGACAGCTTACTTGCGTAATTTTTTACTTATTTGTCAATTGTCCAGTTGGTTGTACTTGTAAAATTCCACAGGGGAACTTATGCCACGTCAAAGATACTATTCGTGCCTTTTCATAAAATATATTTTAGTTAGGATTCACTCACTTTCATATGACGCGGTCATCTTTATTTTTAGGACTAGCAACACTTTCGTAATTGACTTCAGGACTTCTGTTCTATATGGGATTAGTTACAGAAGTCTGGCCAGCAATAAACATTAATCAATACTCGTATACAATCTCTTACTTCATTTTTTTTTAAATATATCTTTTTAGGTATCAAATGCTATAAGCCTTTGTGCCAAACCTGAGGATGAGTTATTTAGAATCGTTCCTGTTTCGAGTCTTGGCCTATTTAATTTTGATAAAGTTCTGATGATGGATCTATGAGAAAACAATCATCAAACACAAGATTTTTTTATTTTTTATATTTTGTTTTCAGCCGAAGTCCTCTTAGCTTATATGTACTACCGATACAAATTTAAATGGGACGATGTGATGTTTGGTTCCTTCCTCGCATACAGAAACATCGCTAGTTTTACTGGTAAGTAAATAATTGATTGCCTATAAGATAAGAGCATACTCTTTTCTAAGTCTTAATCACAGTACACCGTATAATCTGTTGGTCTATCTAATGTACTCCTTATAAAAATATTAGGATAATATGAAATGTAGTGTTTTGCCAAAATATACTATATTGGAACTGAGCAATGACCTAATCTTTCAGCTAACAGTACCACCTGTTTTAGCAATATTTTTTAAATTACTTGTTCCAAAACAGTTTATAGCAGGCGTCCAAACTTATCTAGCTGGAGAAGCCATAATTTATAGTGTGTATTATATACACTACATGTATTTATATGTAAAATAACTGTCTGTTAACTTTAGGTCAAGCTGTTACTGTAATTAATTTTAATATATTTATTGTTAATTGTAACGTTCACTTTAATTAATTGTGAAAACAAACAGCAATAGACTAGATTTAAAGTCTGGCCTTTTATATGGGGCCACCGGCGTTAGAATTATTTTATAACCTTTAATTTTTCGACGAATGTGCATATAATGATCAAGTATTGTGTGTGTGTGTGTGTGTGTTTGTGTGCCGCTGACCACTCCACTTACGGGATGGCTGGTGACGTTTACGAGTCTTCATAATACATATCGCGGAAGCATTGTACGAGACATCGTACGAGAATGATTAACGATATTAGCACCGTGCTCGTCTACTAATTATTGTAAGGTGTCTGTTGCTGTTTGCTGCAGGTACGCTGGTGATCCTCGCTGTGTTGAAGCGGCGGCTGCGGCTGTCGGACGAGGTGGTGGGCGCGCTCAGCTGCGCCTCGTGTGTGCTCGCCACCTCCGGCCTCATCGCTGCCACCACCACCCTCGTTGTTTTCATGCGTACGTTTTTATTATTATTAACCGATAGCAAAAAAAGAAAATTCTCGATTCGGTTGTATTTTTTATTTTTTTTACTGCATATTTCGGTAATTTGTTAACCAATTTCTTTTTTTTTTATTTTTTTTATTTTTAAATACATATGAAAGAAATTCTCATCTTAAGGGATAATAATAGAGTGAAACAGGAGTTGAAATTTCTTTAAAGTTGTTAACGTTAACCATTAAACATAACCCTTTGGCGTTTTTGTGTAAAAATCAGTTTATTTTTGAAGTGAAACTTCTCAGGCGATTGAATAATCTATAACATCCTGATTGCCAATAAAGTTTTAAGTACGTATCACGTTTGTTACATGCTGTCATGAAGAGGAAAGATATAATGTAGAACGTAAGACAAATATACCGGTGTCACAGCGGTACTTGAAATAGATACATCTCTGTTTGAGTATTGTAACTATGAAGTTATAAAGCTTCGTGACAAAATTCTATTCGTAATAGTTCGCCACGTCGCCGATAGATGACACTACCTTGAAATTTACATTACATAAAACTGAGTTACTTTTATTAATTTATTTCTAATAAATAAATAGCATCTATGTGAATATATATTTTCCATTGATTATATTTTCCATGAGTTTACTTTAGTGACCATTTTTATAACTTTAAATTTAATAATTAAAGTCCGATATGAGGTGGTTGCATTGCTACTCGTAAGTGTTAAAACGATCTCCTCGCTTACTCCTCTCCGACCGAGATAAGAATTGTTTTACGGTGGATTACGAGAGTAGCGATCTATCGATACTCTCATAATCCACTGTGGATTATGACCTCTCCTGCGAAGTATAGTTAAGCCACAAATTTTATTATGCCCTTTCTTATACTCCATTTATTAATTCGTTTGACGAATTAGTTATTGCTTTGGGAAAAATCGTTTTATGCAGTAAAACTTCCTATTTTACCTATTTTTCCTTATTCATTTCTCGACTACTGTATTATAAAATAATGAATATGTATCACGTGATTATTTGCAAACAATGTGTTAAAATTGCGCTTAAAATATATTACGTGCTGCGACACCATCTACGATTACATCATGTGATTATTGTTGTCGATATCTTAAACGTCACATCACCCGTGATGATCATCACTTACAATATTTATATAACGTCATCGAGTACCTGTGATAACGTTTGGCAAATGATGATAACGATTTGTACGTTAGACGAATGTCATTTGCTCTGTACAAGATCTGTACTCCCTTAGATCAAGTAACCAGGTTAGAATATCTAAATACATATGCACGATAGACAGAATATGTTATTAAACTAAATCTTTGTAAGAAAGCTTATAACAAAGTTAATGATTCGGGTGCTTTAATGCATAGCAAAATTTGAAAGGAGGAAGAACTATCATTACAATGGTAAGGTACTCTTACGAGTTACGAATTCTTTATAATTCGCTATGAAGCAAATCTTGGTTTTCGGTTATAAAAGTATGGTTGTCGATTTTGCATCTTGATTGGTTGGTTGGAGATGTATGGTTGTTACACTTTCAAGCGGTACAACCATTTTAGTTCTCTGGAGTAGCAACGCATCTACGTAGATCTCAGATAGGATTTCAGCTCTGATGTGTACCTGACGTGTATTGTATGTGACTACTTAACCGATTCCTTGCGGATCGCACCTCAGTTGTGCCATGAATTTCTTTTGTGTATAGCGGGTGACACCCGAGTGGAGCCAAAATTTGAAGCCATAAAACTCGGATAAATTGACGTTTATCAAAGTTGTTCTGAAAACAAAAGTGTCTTTATTTATCACGTAGATCCTTCCTAGAATGTCAGCAGATCACGTGATTTCACATACTTCAGGTGTTGTAAACCATCAGTTCCTGGCGTTGGGCACCGCAGTGGTGTCACGAAATATTTGTTCGCCGCCAGGCGTTAAAGTTTGTCCAAAAGGCCACTGCATTGAATCGGTTAACATGAGGTGGTCGTATGTTTGTTTGTTGTGACATGTCAATAGTATCATTATAAATCTTGTTTATACATGCAATTCATTGCACATATAAGTGTCTTCGTCACTTAATGGTTGGGTTATTTTCAAGCCGTTTCTCTATTCAATTATTAATTCCGTGGAGAGTTTATTTTGATATTTAAAATTTATAAAATACTAGAGACCCGGCCCAGCTTCGCTCGGGTATAAAAGTATATAACTAATAATAGACTTTATATTCATTTTCATTTTTTTAATAAACGCATGCAATTATTATCTAGTTACAAAAACTAACAATTAGAGACATCTATTTCGAACGATGACTGACATTATATTAAATTTTACTCAAAACCTTCCTCAGGAATCATTCTACCTGCTGTTGAAAAATGTGAGAGAATCCGTCCAGTCTTTTTTTGAGTTATTGCGAACAGACAGTCTCGCCGCGGGATTTCGTTTTATAATATTAGAGATAATTTAGGTTTTCAATATTTTTTTGCAATTTTTTACAGTTCCGTTGGTCGGGATTATCGCACAGGGATCTCAGGTGGTACAGAGGCCGCTCCTAAACAAACAGATTTTGCCAAACGAACAAGGTATAATATTTACATTACCTTATTTATTTAGACGATTTATGATAAAGTTTACAATCTCATGATACATCACTGACAAAAGTAAATATTCCCAGTAAAATGACAATGTTACTTTTGAGTATACGTAATATTTTTTATGGACCGTGATATGTGTTACCTTTTTAAATTTGTTTATTATTGTTACATTAAATTAGCTAACTTTGATCACGTGTTATTAAAACCTGCCACCCATGAACATTTGTAACCAACAACTTTTTGTGGAACACATACATTAGTTTTAAAAAAAGTTATAAAGGTTTGAAACTGATTACAGAGTTAATACAGCATTAGTGAAGTATTAATAAAATACTCTCGACAGCAAAACTAAACTGTATTTTCAGTACTATACATGTGTACTCTACATATGTGTCTTTAAAAGCTTAAGTCTCGTATTTATTCCTTAAAACATCCTACCAAGCTATCGCCATACCATTATTTTTTCAGGCAAAATTTACAGTGTTATGGGAGCCTTCGAATCTGCAACGCAAACACTGTCCTCTCCACTTTATTCCCTCCTCTACACAAAGACTGTGTCAACGACGCCCGACGCTTGGCTGTTGCCCGGCATCACTATAGCTGTAATACAAGCTCTATGTTATTTGCTAACAAGAAAATTAGCAAACAATCCGATTAAAGAACCTCTACAAACAGAGAAAAGTGATGAAATTTTCTTAGAAAAGAAAGACGTCGAAACGAAAGATGAGAAGCCAGCTGCTAACTCTGTAAATAACTCACAGATTTTAAAAACCAAAGAACAATGTTAATTGTATAAGTTAAATTCGAATAAAATATATACTTTTATATAAACTTTTGTTTTATTTTATCTTTCAACGATAACTACAACTACTGTTTGACCGCAATGGTACCACCACCTTCCTAATTGGTAAAAGGTATGAAAGTTTGGAAGACTTTATTGGCATAAGATTTATTTTTAATTCGATGAAATAAATTAAAGTGCCTTACTTTGTTTTATAATAAAAATAGACGTTATTAATTATGTAATTTAATCTTACTATTCCGATTTAAACGAATAGATTGGTTATCCTATACTGTAAATTAGTATTTTTTTATGTGAGAAGAGTAGCAAACGGGCATGCAAACCACCTGATGTTAGGCAGTCGCAGCCCAAACACGACCGAAATCCTATCTGAGGTGGAACGTAGATACGTTGCTGCTCCTGAGGACTAAGATGGTTGTCTCGCTTTAAAGTGTAGCCGGCAATCACACCTTCAACCGAAACACAAGTAATGCTTTACGACGGATTATGAGGGCGGTAGTGGTACCTCCCCGGTCGAACTATAGTCCTTCCACCTTTAAAATGTATACTGTCTAGAATAAAAAAATGTATATATTAAAACTATGTCGCATTATATTCTAGAAACATACATAAGTAAATCAAAGATGAATGCGTGGATCAGAAACCTATGAGTTCAGCAGTCAGCTTTATTTTGGATTAATTTAATAGTGGTGATTCTTGTAATGTTGTGTTATAATGTAAATATGATAAATGTACACGTAATTTTAACAAACACTTGTGTATAACGGTCTTTTAGAAATGCCTTTCTCTGTTTATGAATTATACGATTTAGTCTTATTACGAACTTAGAAACTTATAATTAGAGTCAAATCGACAGACAACATATTTCATTTCTAATACTGAGTGTTACTAAAAATTATTATATATAATGTGATTATTTGCAAAAAAATTGTTAAAATTGCGTTTAACACATTGACTGCGGCGCACACATAGAAGATCTAGTCAGTGTTGCTGGATGCGGCAGTAATCTGGAGGCGTATTCTCTAGACTGAAGATGCGCCGACAATTTACTGAAATATTGTATTTTTAGAATTTGTGTATCATCTACGAATACTCAGACGTAATGTCCGCCTCCAGTCTTGATGCGCCGACACTTTCAGTACTTGTGTTCGCCCGTAATCCATACACATTTGTACGTACAACACAAGTGTGTACAAACCGGGAGCGCGTTGCGCCAAGTAATACACGACACTGTTGTACGCCGCAGGGAAAGGGTTAAAATATAGTATTTGCTGCAATACCATCTACAATTATATCACCACCATCATCACAATACATGATTATTTTTATGTCGATATATTAAACGTAACTTCACCCGTGATGATCATCATTTATAATATTTATGTAACGTCATAATATTAAACATAGTAACAAAAAGGAAAAATTAAAGAACGGACAAGAGAACACATTTTTAAGAGTAAATTTATATTTCAGTCTTGTTAAAAATTTGGTACCATATAATGTTAATACAGTGCCAACGTATTTTATACTTAATTTCTACTATCTTTACCTGAAATAACCTCGGTTGTGTCGTTTTACGTTTCACTCTCGGTTTTTTGTATTTTTTTTAAATGCGGGTATTTCCTACACCGATAATGTCACAACTCTTGTAGATTATCGAGACTTATTCTTGTTGCACGGATATGTCCATGAGAAGTAGACATGTGACATAAAAAAGTATATTAATTTCATTGTTTACGATCACTTTTTTTTAATTCGAGTCGAAAGAATTACTATTACTATATATTTATTACATTTTTTTAAATAGAAACAAAACAAATAGCAAGCAGTGCCATCTATTAACGACATAACAAATTAATTCAAAAGCGTGTTTATTCATGGAGCTACGGAGCTTCATAGTTATAGTAGTTAAACATAGATATCTTTATTATTAGCACTTTTATGACGTCGGATTATATACATAAATATGTATGTAGTACTCTTTTGTTTTTTCCTGCGTCATCGTTGCTCAAAGTTGTTTCGTCAAAATTATTATCTGTCCCCCAAAGTACTTAAATTTAAATATACTTTATTTGTCTACCATATGAGCTAGTCTACTATACTAACTACCAACTAGACGAACAGGAGAAATGTGATCTCCCCGTCTCAGGTACTGCATTTGCCTGATTACCGTTCGCAGCATCGATTCATTCCTTGGTCTATTATTTTTCAGGCGTCGTGTTGAAATCAATATTAGGAAAAATGAGTCTAGAGGAATTCGAAGCGAGAGGATTGATAATAATTTGGTGATGACAGTGACTCCGATTCTGAATACATATTTTCTGAAAGCGACGTATCGGTTGTCGAAGTAACGGTTTTCAATGATGAACATCCCATATAAATACATTAATTATTATTTTACTTATAACGTCACTTTTCATAGTCTTCTAATTGGGTTGTTCGTATCATAGTGTGTCATATTAATCGTATCCTTTTTCTAAGTAAAAACTTACTGTACCAATTATCAACCCGCCATTCAAGAAAAATTGTTTCTAAACATTTAAATGAGACTACAGTTTTATCCAAATTGTTTCTATTTTCCCTTTTAAGGACAGATAGGTCTATTCAAACATATATATTTTTATAACTTGGCCTTAATTTCATTTGAGATAAGTTTATTTGAAATAAGTTCTCTTTATACTTATGATAGGATGCAATAATAGTGCTGTTTAATTCACGGTGTTATTATGGAAACTAGGTATTGTCACTGTACAAAGAATAAACAATAAATTACAAACACATAGACAACTAGAAATATTTTGCTTTCAAATGGCCGAAAAATCGATGACCATGCCATTATCATTCAAATACCTCTCAAGTGGGAAAATCCGTAAAGAAGATGCTATAGAACACAATGACAAGATAAAATCAATAAATATATTTTATCTACTACACTTACGATGTATTTATAAACAACCACTTTTCGGGTATGTTTAGTAAAATAGCAGCTTCTTACGTGATCGCTTCCAAGTGGGAATACTCAAGTTACGTAACAAAGAACTAGAAGTAAGTATTTAAGAAGATATTTTGCACTAGCTTTAATTATACCTACATATATCTTCTAAATATATCTTAATTTTTTATAACAAACATTTTTAATGTCTTGTCTTGAAGCATTCGTTTTCTGCCTGTTTTCTAAAATGTTGTGTGCTTTATAAATTGCATGATTCCCTTAATTTATTTAATGATGAAGGAAATCTTTAAGAGATAGAGTTAAAATTGTTGAAATGTGCTTAAAGGTAGTATATTTTGGAATGAACTACGCATGGTAACTGTATACGGCCATACATTGCACCTGATTTCGCCGTAATCATCATCGTAATACAAGAATTGCGCGAGAATAGGGTGTGGCAGTCATACTGTCTCTTTCAAACAAATTAAAATTAGTTCTACCAATTGAGTACGAGTTAGCTGATATAATTAGTCTCCGAAGTCAATAGTCGTCCGTTTACAACCTCATACAGGAGTAAAAATCAATTTGTGATTTTGTACATACATATCCGTTACTACTCCTGGGGACTAATACGTTCGCCTGGTTTCGAAGGGTTTTTGTACTGTCCCATACCTACGACAGAAACACAAGAATTTCAAAACGTGAATAGTATCAATAGTTATCCTATTTTTTCTATTTATTTCAGCTATGTCGGGCTCCGGAAACAACCCTCAAAAGCCTTATCGCCCTCCCGTGCATGAGCGGCCCAATGCACCACCAGATGGTTCTAAAGGGCGCCCAACTGCCTAAATTTTGTGTCGAAGACTTAAATTCGACAGTATAATACTTAGTATGATAGAGCAAAGTAGTATTCTCTAGTGGTCGAATATCAAAATTTATTCGATGCAAAGTTAAAAATGTAGATGTAAATAAAAACATTATAAATTTGTTTTATCATTATTATTAAGTGTACATTTAAGTATACAGTAAGTTAACAATCATTGAATGAGGTTGACACTAATCGCTATTTGTAATTATTATATATGCAGAATCTCAATAAATAATTAATTTTTAAACAGGCATTTTGATTTTAAATTTGTCACTTTTATCTTTACCTGTTTCTTCAAGTTTTACTTAAATAACATAGAAATATCATGCAAGATTTTACTAACTTTTAACTGTAATTGTAGTGCGTTTTTGACAAACAAAGGATATTATTGAAGTTCATTAAATTGTAATTCAATTGTTATTATGTAAATTGAATAGATTACACAGACATACAATGAATTATAGAATTTGAATAAGTATGATACTATAAGTAATAACATTGACTAATGTAGCGAGAATAGTGGCATAATTCAGGCGAAACAAATTGCAAGCTGTAAACTCCAGGCGGTTAGCACTAACCACTTGTCTAAATGTTTGTAGAACCCCTCTAGTTGACTTATCTGGAAATAAAATTACTTTTAAAACTTTAATAAAAAAGCATTAAGTACAAGTAAATGTAAGTATACCGCTTTTCGACCAAATACTTCTTCGTTTAATTAATACTCATACTTTTTAATATATATTTATTTATATTTCTTAAGTTCTGCTTAAAATAACAATACCGATCATCTTCGCGTTTGATGATTAATAACTGCATAAAACATTAACTAACATGTTTTATGTATATATATTAACACTCGCACTTATATCGAGTTCAAAAGTTCAAAAATGTTAAATATCGAACAATATAGTAGTACAATGCATCCGTGGATAAATACAATAATCCTATCTATCCGAGAAATGGCACGTTCGTTTTAAATTACAATTACTTAGGTCTGTTTGAAAAATAAGGATAAACTATTTTGTTGTATTTGACTATAATTCGCTACCCATGAGAATGGAAGGGGGAAGGTCTAGTACAGTATAATTATGTTGTACATCGTAATATAACGATTGAAAATATTAGTTCATGGCATTTTCCCCATTACATAAGATCGTATCTTACAGTTACTCTATAATATTATAAGAAATTTATCATTTATAATACATAATCGAACATCGTAAAATATAATCCTTTAGAGTTTACTCGTCTTCTGTATATAAGACGTAACATAACAATATTATGTTAAGAATATTTGCTATTAAGATAGAAAGTGTCATACTATAAGACGCTATCATCAGATATCATATTACGCCCAGGGCATAGCTATAGCTTTGTTAAAGGGAGGTAGGACTGGCAAAGGTTCATAAATGTACGAAAATTTATAAGTTTATCCCCGAATTACATGGTGAAAAGGTCTTTTCTTATTCGCCCACCTCAGTCTTTTACAAACTTCTATAATTATCGGAATATATAAGTGAATGATACATATTGTAAATATACCTTGAATATTTTTTGCCATGCTAAAAGGACTTTTGGAACATCAATAATTCCTTGCACCCTTCCCTTATATATGCTCGTATGGACGTATTAAACTAAAAGTTGAAGCGGTTATATCTCGAGTTTGAACTTGCACTTCGAAACTTGAACTTTATAACCTAGAGTAATCAGCAATGAGGACGCTTAAAATAAAGGCGAGCTTTGAAGCGTTGGTGTCGTATGCCAAGAGTTGTAGAGCAAACGCGACTAGGTCAGTCTAATTCTGTCCTATTCTGCTTGTTGATATTTTTCATCAATTAATTAATTAATTGATTTGTTTAATATGTTACATAGTAACGGAATGAAAAGTTCATACATTTTACTTTAGATTTGATTTTGTAGATGGTGCTACAACATCAATTTTATTTAAATTTATAATCATATACGTGTGTGGGGTCATGTATGAACTTAATTGATAGTAGGTATTTCTATTTACCAACACGTGCGGGACAATTTTATAGATGTACAACACTACTGCAAATTTAAAATAAGAAACAACAACGTTAATGATACCAGCATCTTACAAGTTATGCGTACGTACTTACCACATCGAAAGTCAATCATATATTTAATAATCAGTAAGTCAGTTTGTTCTACTTCTTGCCGTAGTTGGTAATCAACATAGCATCCCATAAAATACCAAAAGAATGGCAAAATGCTTCTTGCGATGGTCCAAGCTGAATTTATCTAAATAATTGTTTTTATTAAAATAAGTATTTTACACAAAAAGATAAATTATTCGTATACAAGGAAAGGAAAATTTAGAAAATAGCTCAAAATACATATATTATTATAATAAGGTATGACTTGTTTTGTAGAGTTTTAAACACAGGTTTTAAACTTTTGATTTACGCCTGAAGATATATTGTGAATAAAATTAATGACTTTGTATCTCTGTAATGGTGACGTTTTTCTATAATATCAACTGTACAATTTAATAAAAAATATTTAATGTTATAAAAATTAATAATGATATACTCTACCTATTTAATATTATAAGTAATGTATACAATTTATTCGTATTCATCACTTTCCAAGTTATTAATATATAGTTTATTTAAATAATATTTTTATTATGGAACGTTAACATAACATAAAATATATAAAATAATTTACCTGATAATTTATAATAAGTGTAATTCCAGAAACGGCATTCGAAAACATTAGCCAAACTGACAGAAGCATCTATAAGAAATAATATATAAATATAGAAAGTACAATTACTTCCCGTTTTTATTGTTAAACTAATTCAATATTTAATTTATTTTTTCGTAAAGTAATTTTACAAGGAGAATATATTGTATAGGAATACGTAGAATAGGTACGTATATTGATAAAGTCAAATCTAAAAAAAGAAATGTTAGCAATTAATTACCTGAATTCCATGAACCTTTTGCAGCAAATTTATGCACATGCCTAAATCGTCGTATATATTGCAAATTGATTTTAAATCAATTGGTTTGTAATGTGATTCTATGTTAAAAAACCTTATTTCAGGATGTAAAAAGTAATAATACAAACGCTTTATTCTTGGACTATCTTGGAGAATAAAATTGTTGTTAAGTTTAAAATGTTGAGAAACTTTCAAATTAACAACTTTTAATATAGCTAGCACCAAAGATAAATGTATAATTAAATGCAAAATTGATAGAAACGCTGGCATTTTTACTATAAGAGTGAACGGGGGACTGGCATAAATAAATTCCATGATTATTATAATAAGAAATGTAACTAACGATGGACTCATCCATATGTACAATTTTATTGCAAATAACTTTTGATTTTCGTTGAAAATTTCAAGATCACGTAGTATATTATTGATTGTGACGTATATTTGGAAGCATATTTTCTTTGCGTTGCACATGTTAACTAATATAATAATAACATTAACTATAAGATTGTTAACGTTGGCGATTTGATCTAACAGAATGTTAACTTTGATAACAGTCCAAAAATTATCCGGATAAAAGAGAGTGGCGATAAGTGATAAGACAACTATGAAAGACCACATTTTATAATATCCAGTATTAGTAGGCACTTTACCGGACTCTGAAGGAAAAGGTTTATAGAGTCCAAGTAAAATAAAAAACCAGTTGAATATTCGTAAATAGTGATAAAACATTGTCAGCGGCCGAAAGCAAACTCTGTCGCCACAGTTGAACTTTTTATTAACTATAAAGTAAAAAGTAATCAAATATTTAATCCGTTCCCCTTGTAAAGCGTGGGACTAGTTAATTTAATTTGAGAATGAGCCCTTAGTAATTCATTTTTAAACATGGGGTTTCTAACATAAATATAGGTTATGATAACATCACATTCATTTTAATTTCATTTAATCATTCTTTATTTTATCGATATATACAGGAAAATAAGCGAATAGATGAAAACAATGACTCACTTTATGTAATAAGTGTTCTTTCTGGAAATGAGGTCCTAGATATATATAGTTATTTTAAATAGATGATGCATTGTCTTCATAAACACTCGCACAGGAATCCGCTTATCTAATCAAACAACATGTCGAAGTTGATATAAAACTTGAGTTCGATAATGCGCATAACGAAAAGATAAAAAGTCTGTGTCCTGAAGTCACATAGTTGCCTTTGTGCAATAAAACCCGCTCATACAGTTGTTCGTTGATTTACAAAAGGAATTTACTCAATATGTCTTGTAAGTAAATAGTTAACTAATGTTGTCATCATATGTTTTAGCATTTTGTTTTGGGTGTTTTATTAGAGTGACTCACTGCTGTTAATTGATCGAAACTATTCTTTTCTAACTCTATTTTTAACATCTTTTTTCTCTGCCGTTTTCATGCTAAATTGTTTGCCTATTAAATTAGCAGTATTTGCAGTTAGTCGAACTATAGTTCGACCGGAGAGGAATAACAGGCTAAAGTAACGACACATCTACATATGTATGTATGAATTCAAATACATCTTCAGTCCTGTTTGAGGTTACATATGAATGACTATAGGCTGCAGTGACCGTTTATGTTAGATGGCCTGCAAGCTAGTTTGCTACCCTTCTAGTACAAAAAATGTTTGTTTAGTAGTGGAAGTCAAGGAGATGTGATATCGGTCAATGAGTTTAAATATTTTTTAGATCCTCCAAATCAAGGCCTGCCACCGTACCAGGGCTACCCGCCGGGAGCATACGCATACGTCACTCCACCCATGATGGTGCCTTACCCGCCGCCGCCAGGTCCAGTTACTAATATAACCAACCATCATATCTACCCTCAGCCGGTGCAAGTTGTTGAACGTAATCTCGTTACCTTTTTATTAGTAGTCATTTGTAGTGCTAAACTAAGTTATTTTTTATGTTTTAAGCGTAGCGATAAGGCTTATGGGCCACTTGATGGAAAATAACGTTGCGTCACTAGAGGAGTGGCCAATACACGCACGATTTTGAAGGAAAACTCTTTTTTTTACCAATACCTAATTATTCGTACCGCATCTTGATAATTCTTGATAATGTTCCTATTATTTTTAAATGTTGACACATCAGTGGTCTGACTTTCTAGTTGTTTTAGCAATAAAACGTGGATCTGGATGGTAACCGTGAAGGAACTCTTCTCTATACCAAGCTGCGTATTACTAACACCATTGATATGGTTCGCGCAGGCTAAAACAATATAAATGAATACTGATTTGATCTAAGTATGCCATAGCCAACACGTATGTTAAACAGCAACATTATTTAAAAGCCGGTTAACCAGGCTCTCTGAGAAAAAATATAGCTTTTATAACCAGACTTATGTTTTAGAACCAGCTCCAGCCCCTGAATTAATTGATTGGGTGCCAGCGACTCCTTCTTCTGCGAGCTCTTTAACGGGAAGAGCGCTAGTCGTAGGCAGAGAAGGCTGGGACGGAAGCCCGCTCTGGGCAATTCGAGCACACCACAATGGAGAGTTCATTCCCGGAAAGCTTGCCATTAAACATCAATCAGCATATATTCCTCATGCTGGCTTAGAAGTCCCCGTACACAACTTTGAGGTAAGATTCAAAAAATGTTTTTTTTTTATTAATTGTTGTTTAAATTTATATTATTTTAATTGTATGTTATCAATAATATTCTACGTATCTGTACAGTACTACCCTTTTTATTACTGCTTTCTATCAAGCTGCCTTGAAGAGATAGCTATCTAAGCGATAAGGCCGCCTTTCGTATATCTTATTGTTTGTCATATTCTTATGTGTATGATTATTATTGTTTCAAATTATGTACAAATAAAGAGCATTGTATTCCATATCTAAGTTATATGGGATTGTCTAAACATAATCATCATACTTCAAAATGTTAATAAGTATATATTCATAATGTAGATATTTCTTTAAGAACTCCAATAATTATAAAATCATAACACGGCAGACATTTTAGGGCGTTGATACCATCTAAAATTAACGATCAAATTAATTATATTTTTGAGAAATTTATAGTCCTATAGTTGATTAAAATTGCTATAAAATCTTACAATTTGCTATTTTATATACATTATATGCTATAGTATACATAAAAGTAAAACTACTAATCACATTATTGATGACAAGTGCTTTGATTAACACGAAATAGGACTGAATTATTGAAGTCATTCACATGATCTTTGCTACCTTTGGAAACTAAGTTGGACAACTTTCCTTATGTTCGGTAATACATATGTCTAAACATAATATAGCAACCTACACTGCTGCTATAAAGAAATAGGTTTGACGAGGAACTGCTGCCAAAACGTTAATGAGTTCTTCCCATATTATGGATTGGTTATTTTCATGTTTCAGGTTCTTTGCGCTCCTGCGAACGCTGTGCGCTGGGTCAATGCCATTAACGGGCAGGTTCCTGTGGGTGCTATCGCGGCTGGCAACACTCAAAGCGCAGAGCCACTTTACATTGGCAGGGTGAGGCACCGTGGCTCTATATCCCCGGGGAAGGTATGTAAAACCATAAATAAACGAATCATTGCGTAGGCTTCACAAATGCACACTTCAAAGATATTTCCCCATGTTGAATTTAATTTTTTTTTCGCTGTTTTTTCCTCTATATTAATGCGTCTGTGAATCTCCGTCAAATAACGTAACAATCTAAATAGTGTTGTTGCCTTAGTACAATATATAAAACATTTAATTTTAATCTGTCTAGTAATTTGCGCATGACGAGATTGCAACACATAAACAAAAAAAAAATGTGATGTAAAATTTAATGTACAA
Organism: Phocides pigmalion okeechobee; assembly: GCA_018251015.1. NCBI lineage: Eukaryota > Metazoa > Arthropoda > Insecta > Lepidoptera > Hesperiidae > Phocides > Phocides pigmalion. The sequence continues at coordinate 25,232 of DWON01000529.1, forward strand.
AAATAGCCCTATTTGACTTGTATTAGAGACGTAGATAGAAGATGATTATGTTAATAATAGAACCAATATAACTTTACTGTAAAATATTCCGGTCCCCTAAAGGACTTACTTTGGTACATAAGTATTTCCAACAATAAGCAATTGATAGATTGAACTTTTTGTAGGTGTAGATAACTTAACTATCAAAATTATGCTAATGCTTCTTTTAATGAACATAAAAGAAACGTATGAAATACTAAATTAAAATTTCAATTGATAATGCACATTGATGGATTATATATGCATGGAATATAGACCATTTCAATATACTTTCAATTCTTAAAAGGATACAATAAACGCAGTAGATAAGTACTTAATAATTTCACTGAAATGATAAGAAGTATGATTATGACAAGTGATAACAAGAACTATTCTCTGCTAATCAATATCTTACCTAAAAGTGAACGACGATAAAATTATATTATGATAAATGACTATGTAAAATTTTATGGAAATTATTGAACAGACTGTCACAAGTACCTATTTTTGATTTAAGCCATCTGCTTATGTAAGCCATTTACTTTGTAATCTGACAGATAAGCCAAAATGCAGAAACTTAATCTTTTACCCATTTTTTAAATTAGTACACAGAAGTCATATTTTTAATATATACCTTATCATTCCATTCTAATGTAAAAAGTATTTTATGCATAAAATTCTGTTCACATACTAGTATGTCACATATTTATTTAATAATATCTGCCGAGTTTTTCCTCTGGGTCGAGTTTAGCCAACAGTCTCTCATAGCTTAAGACAGATTTTAGATTGTAACTTTAACATTCATTAATTGTATGTACGTGTTACTGAAATAAAATATTTTAATTTCAATTTGATGAAATAAAGTGGATCACAGGTGCATTACTACTCCCGAGGACTTAGACAGTCGCCTTAAAAATAAATGAAATTGCTATGGTATCTCTTTTATGAAAATCAGAGGATTAATTCATGCTACAAGTAGATGTAGCTGTGGTATTGTACCTCCTCGGATGAAACGTACATGGTCGATCCATTCATGTATTACATACCATATAGGTAAATGCTGTCAAGTTTTTATAATGTAACTACAATTATATTATTTTTATTAACTCTTTTTATGAATAGTTACTATCGACTATAGTATCTTCATGAGTAACAAAGTATTTAAGATCAACTCTTACCCTGCACGGATTTATCGACAGATTTCCCTAGGGTGCAAAGGTCACTTAACACCTAGTAACCAACATGCCCATTTTGAGCATCCATTTCATGTAAAAACATTATATAATAAAAGAAACCTTACCTTTGCTAATTGTCTATGTCTCTAATTATATTACGAGGGTAACTCAATCACTATATTCTTTCTTCTGCTCTCTTCAGGTACACCCCAGTCACGGATGTTGTTACATATCTTTCAGTGGATCTGAAATATCCTTCAAGCATTATGAAGTTCTTTGCAAAATCTCAGGATATTAAACTTTGTAACAAAAGTAATTAAACGACTTTTTCCGGAATACTTAAAAACATCTGATGTTATTATGGCTTATATCGATTAAAAAGTACATCTCTATACCTAATTCAAAACGAGATTTTTCATGAAAAAAATAAATAAACAAAAAAATTAAAGATTAGTTTTTAAATTTTTTTCAAAATTAAAAGCGTGTTATACTCTCATTCCCCACTTGCTGTTAAAATTTAACACGCTGTTATTTGAAGCAACCAATAAGAGCTTGATAAAAAAAAAACGTTTATTTATTTTTTACATTTTAGCCTATGTTATTACAAATTGACATTTTCACGCGGCCGCCATATTAGAATTAAAATAAGTATTTTAGTAATCGTACATTGTTACGAGAATGGCATGAAACATGAATGGCAAATTTCAGCTCAATTGATCAGTGGAAAGTGGATCAAATAGATATCGCGACAGGTGAATGTAAATAAAAGTTTGTAATAAAATGCGTATCATTCATGAACTTTTGCAAAATATATTAATATGTTTGTATTATAATTGTAATATATGTGACTTTATATATAAATAAAGATTTTTTTAGGTACAGTTTTCTACATATCTTTGTAACTCACATCAAATAATTATAAAAAACAAATGCATATTACATTTAATGGAAAGCGTCAACCTTTAACGGCTTTTATTTTTTTAAATGTTCTCTTTACATTACTATTATATATGAACCATCATACTTGAACTATTACGTAACTGCTGCTGGGCCCAGATTTTCTTTCTGAAATGCAAAGGCCCCAAGTCAACAGTACAACCAAGTGACAGTGTGTGGACTTTTAATTCTTTTGATATTCTTATACATAGATAACTTTTAAGACATACTTTGAGGGTTATGTTAAAAATATTTCCTTTACTGTTAAAAGAAGTAATCATTATTTTTAATAAGCAGCTTACTGAGTACAGATAAGTTTTTAAAATCAGCGTTGAAAATCATATTATGGGCTTATATATAATTATGGGCTTATGTTCGTAAAAAATAAAATGGATCGTATGAAAACGTTCAGCTTACGCATGCATGTCATTTAATCAATACCAGGCAGTAGCTAATATGTTACGTCACTAGGAAATTGTAAAAACTGTACGATTACATTATGTTTTCTAGGAAATCAAACTATAAACTTACAATCTAGTGACGTCTGTCCGGTAGATTGTGAATGACTAAACAGAGCACAGTCGTATTTATCGGTCATTAAATTATGTAAATTGCCCAATAGTGGTGGCGATTTAATTAATTAATTATTGTATTTTATTTTTTTACAAAATAGAATTTGTTTATTTATCATTTACAGGCCAATGAAAACATTAAAACTAATTATCATAAAAGTCTAATCTAAATAATTCTAATTGAACCTGACGCTGCAACGTAATTCGTCATTGTAAAATCTGATATCGAGGAATTATATTATACAATAATTAATTGATGACATTTTAATCAAACTAATTTTAATTGTTTGTGACCATATTTCAGTTCACAATCTTTTGATATTTACAATATTTCGGTAACATATGTATGGCGTATCCAGACTTCTGTTTTTAACATATCGCACTGGTAACATTGCCGCTCCCAATCTGGGGATTTACCATTATTTTCTTAAGAAGGCTTGATTTCATATTAAATACTTTAAAATTTGATAAAAAAAATTGGAACACAATTGTAAAAAAGTCGTTACATGAAATTCTCATGAAATAGGAAACCATTTATTTCTTTCTTCTTGAAAATATGATGTCTAAATTCCCAGTCCTCATCCATAATATATTACAGACAACCGTTACTTTTCTAATGCTGCAGTGGAGGAATATTATGAGCTTCAGTAAACGCTGCTTACCACGTTATCATCCTCATTCGTGGAATATAATATAATGGAATACAATGAAATGGTGCAATCTGACATTCCGTGGCATGGTGTCAACATGGAAATAAATATAAATAAAGTACTCTTACTATTTAATAAGTTTTATTTGTATTATATATTATAATTAGATAGCCTGTATTAGTTATATTCGCGGTCATCATCTTGCCATGGGATAGTTTTGTCCAGGTTGTTCAACCACCATCGGTGGTGAGGGTTGGAAATTGTAGTCTGGTGGTGGCTGTTCCGTAATATTTACGCCACCACCACCACTGTCGCCACAGCAAGAACTGCATGCTCCCATTGTTTTAACTAAAATAAGATTAAATTATGTTATTAATATAATAGTGGCCAATATTTATGTATTGTTAAATAAAACACAATATTGATATAATTAATTAATCTAAATGTAACATAATTTACCTTAAAGCTAATTATAATAAAATTCTAACATAAAAAAATATACAGGTTGTTCTTGAAACTATTTTACATAAATTGCAATGAAAATTTTCTAAAATTTTGCCTGAATCACACCGAAACTTTTCTAAACCGCACTCACGTAGAGTACGAAAAGAGAAGTTTTCTCATCAGGGTCTTTTCGCAGAATGAGAAGGATTAAGGTTAAATCTCCAAGCCGCCTAGTAAAAGGGCTTTCACTGACTGACTGACTACGCACAACTTTAAAAACTCTCAGGCATGTACATAGGGTCTCCCCAAAGTTGTCTTTCGTCGTTTAAAAATACTAATTTAAAATATTATATTAAAGCATTTTCTCTCTTAAGTTTTTTTACGTAACATAAAAAGGAATCGTGCAAGTAACCCATACGATAGTGGTCACTGCCGTCTATGAACTTTTTTTACTAATTTCTATGTAAAATATGACTCCTCGATAGTTGTCAAAAAAGTGAATCTCCCTTATTACTCTCAATAAAATACGCAGAATATAGTGCTTCAATAAACAGACAATTATAGTAACTATGACGCGGCAGGCGAACTTCAAAGAGTTTTTCAATCTGTAATTATTGCGAATTTAAGGGCGATCAGTGGAGTATCATTGAATTTCAAAGTTTTCTAAAGTGATTATAATTTTTTATAATTATTCTGTGTCTGTAAATATATTACAATGATAAAATCTTAAGATTAATTATAATAAAGTTATAATTATAACAAAATAATTATAAATAACAAATGTCAATAATTTTTTGAAACTTATGGTATGTAACCACTACCGCCCATGCACATGTGTAACAAAATTCATAAAGAGTAGGCGTACCACGTGAAGTCGGTCACAGGTGCATTTTTGGCCGCCAAGGACTAAGGTGATTACGTCATATGAGTGAGCCAGTAACCACACCTTCCGTTCAAAACACAAGAGCTGCTTAACGCTTTTATTCATCAACTATTTTAGATCATGCTAGTTATACATTATCAGTTTAGAACAGTTATTTTAATGACTAAATTGTTATAATCTGTCAACACAAATGATATTGACACCTAAATGGTCGGTGAAAATGTATTTTACCATTTTATTTTTAGTGTCGAACGGTGACCATATTGTACATAGTTCGTTACCTGATGTTAAATGGTCGCTTTCACTTTCACCCCTAAACTTTTATGTCAAATTAAATATCAACAGAACAAGTGTCCTAACTGAATTACAAAATTAAGTTTACAGAATATTACTTTTTCTAAGGCTTTAGTTGCAATTCCTTATAATTAATCATTAAGCAAATGACTTACATTTAATTAGGCTAATCCCCTCCTTGAAGCTCAGCGGCTACTAATATTCACTAATGTTTTCCTTTTAATAATACACCCGTTGATAAGTTGGTTCACATTCAAAGCATGATTTTTATCATTACCTTACGGATAAGATTAAATTATCAGTATTTTTGACTGTCATATCGGAACAATATCGCTGGTGATTCATCGGTATTACAAATTAACCAATTCTGTGAATCTACACTTACTAGGTATTATATTACTCTGGTATTTATTTAACTTTTTGCAGTTAAAAAAGTATTTCATCCAATTTGAATATTATAAGGATTTTTAAATGAAAATCGGTTTATTTCGGTGATCCCTAAATTTTCAAGTGCTTGTTAGCGTTAAGATTTAAAATAATCTAATACTAAGTTTAAAATACAACCATGAAATTGATTTTTGTGGAAAGCGTTGTGCGTTCGCTGCATGATATCCAAAAATAGCCAGTGCTTATTGCATAATGAAGCGTTCGTAGTCTGCATCAAATGACGCATTTATTAATGTATGAGCACTTTCTTTTCGCACTTCAACTATGATTTGTTTGTATAACCTTGTATATCTTGAAAACACTTGAAGTTGTTTATGTTGTCATTTAACTCAACAATATAGGCCTACCCAAGAAAATTGTATGTTTTGTTTCTAGAGCCGTATTTTATAAACATGTTATGGGTAATTTAAAAATTATGCCTACTTGTAATAATGTAGTAAGTTGTAACATGTTGCGAACATAACATAAGCATAATTTCATTCCTATACTGTTGCTGGTTTTGCTAAGAACTCAATTTTAACTTACCGTACCCGACGAGCCAGGGCTCAAACAATCTTTGTTCGGGAAACAAAACTGCTGTGTTTTACTTTGGGTAACGTGCATGCGGATGTTGTTCATATACAAACCTGTATGGATTACGGGAGAACACAAGTGCTGTGTTAACGCTGGCGCTACACGTAGATAGCGAACGGGTAAAACGGCTGTGTATTTGTAGACGCTACACGGATGCTGAAAAACACAAAAAATGTGTGAATCGTCGGCGCATCCCCAATCTAGAGAAAACAATTCCAGTTTGGTACCGCCGCCCACAATGCTGACTACGTATAAATGTGAGCGCTGCGGTCATGGTGTTAACACATGACGTGGTGCGGACATTCCATTTAAAGGACTTAATTTAAAATTCTGATGAGACATTCGATAAATTGCTAATCGAAGAGAAATTTTTAAGGTTGTGCATATTATTTTGTAGCAGTTACACGCAGTTCATATTAATTGTAAAAAACACTAAAAAACCTATTTTCGTGGTAATACTTGGTTTATTACAAATATTTACAACTATAATGAAATAACAACAATGCTAAATTTTCATCATAAGTTTTTTTTATTTTCTACAAAACATTGTAAATAGATACAATTTATAATTATTTGGATATCTTACTCATTTACGAAACATTTATAATTACATTACATATCTTACAAACGAATTACTTTAATAAATACATTATTTCTTATTAATAAATTCTTCATCAATAAGATAACAGGTAGGTCATGTCGCTTCTTTGCTTCAATAACGTGACAACTTTGAAAACTCAAGATTTTATTTTATTTGATAATTGAAATCTCCGTGTTTGAT
>DWON01000530.1:0-31997 GCA_018251015.1 Phocides pigmalion okeechobee
GAAACACAATACGTGAAGAACATGTTGCTTTACGGCGGGGTATGAGGGGGGGGGGGGGACCGCCCCGGGCGGGCTCTAACGGCTCTATCACCTTTAAAAATATGCGACTATATGCCATAGTTTAATTAAAGTGAAGGAAAATCAGACAAATTAAAGATAAGATTTTCCAAAGAATATTCAGTGTATCTGAAACACGATTCAACTAGAGTTTCATTATACGTACAGAAGGAGTCATTCTTTTTAGAAAATAGTGAGATAAAGTAAAATACAAAAGTATTTTTTTATTTCAACGAGGACATTTAAGCTAGCAAGAGCCTTTGTTTTTGTTGTCAAGTGCGTAGGTATGTTTGTTCTTGATAAGGGTCGAAGCGATTTCAGCACAATATAGTAGAATAATTTTACAACTAATTTAGTTTAATATATTGTTCTCACGAGCTATTATATCTAAGCTACGTAGGATGGTGTATCGTGGAATGCCTTTGGCAAATTCAGTAATTATAATAATTAGGAGATTGTATCAAGTGTTTCCGCAAACTAGCATCCATGTACGCGGGGTCCTAATTATATTGAGGAACACTCAATTTTTTGGGAGTAAATGCACTAAAAAACTTTCAATTTGAAGTTTTTTCTTTAAAATCATTGGTGTAGAAGTCCCGTGTCTCGCATTGAATTCGATTAGGTTAAAAAGGTTTTATCAGGAAATCGTTGCATATACACATACATTACATAGTTATCTTGCAAAAAATTCAGTAAAAATCGCGAACCAAACATGATACGATGCTTGAATATTCACAGTATATTTATTTATTAAATGATTTATTGTTTGACCTCTTATAGAAAAATGTTACAATAGAGCAAACTTAATGCCTGAAGGCATTCTCTGCCAGTGAACCCTGGGTGGATGCAGAAAATTTGCGGCAGGTGTTAAAATTAAAATCAAAGCAAACAAAAACTGTAGAATATTCTTACTAATAATAATAATAATATTTATAATAGTATATCCCAAAACAAGTGGATTTAAAAATAAAAAAGTACTTTAAGTTAATACATAGTTACATGAAAAATGCATACTTCAATTCAAATTTATTTTGTTACAACAGCTTTTAAAAGTTGTATTTTAAATGTGAAATATACCATTTATAAGTAAATTCTTCAATATTCAGATTTATATGTACTACCATGAATTATTTAAACCTGCATAATTTTTTCGCATCAAGTATATTTTACTTGTTTTCAACTATGTATATGCTCAAGACTGCTACATAATGTTTTTAAAGATATTGTGATTCAAATACTGGTAATCCACACTTGGTCAGCGTAGTTCACGATGACTTCTCACTTCTCGTAATAAAAGAAGAGTCGCATCTCTGTTTAACTGGTTGATATTGTAATTTATTCATTAACTCCTTACTATTTCATTATTTTCAAAAAGTAATCACTTTTAAATATGAGTAACTATTTGTCGTGTATAATTTTCATATATCAATCTAAGTTTGTGATGCATACTGTGTTTGCCTTAAAAGGTATGTAGCTTTTTAACTTAGATAGTATGTATTAGAATATGATAACTTAATTATGTGTACTAACTATTGTAACCCCTGGCAAACCTAAATAAATAAATAAATAAAATTTTACGTCCTTTAATGTTACTTTAATTCTGTATGTATGAATATTGATGTAATCGTAAATCTTCTTTTCTGTAGAAAATAGTAAGATGACAGAGCTAGATTACAAAAGATATCTGAATCCAATAAAAGGTAAATCCTGAAATTATGCAAATATTTCTTTATACTGTGTAAGTTATCATTGAGAAAGGAGATTTGGAAATTCACCGCTCAGGGGTAAAACAGGGATTGAAAATTTATATGAAAGTGCATAAAATAAAATATCAAATTTTGTACATTTTTCATTACTTTTTCGTACTTCCTTTTGATATGCGTATATCATTATAAATATAGCTGCAATATTTTTATACTTCTGCACAAGCAAAGCGGTAAAAAGCTAGTTAAATTTATATTTAAGTACACGCGTTGTAGTAAAAATATACAAAATATGGGCTAGATTAGAGTCTGTATTCTACATACATTCTACAAGATTCAATCCACCCCTTCCCGCCGGCACGACAAGCGGATAATACATGTCACCTTTTTTATCTGTGATATGTAGACTTCCTTTCTTCGTATTTCCGGATTTCTTTATCTGGAAATGTTTTTGTTTGTAAAACAACAATGGAATTGAAAAAGTGGATGAGAATAAATTGTTCCTTTCACCGTCAACCCCACACTGATCAATGCTGGGCATAGATCTCCTATTAGAAAAAGGTTTAAAATGGTCTCACACATATCTATTAATTCGCATTCGGTTAGCAAAGCAGCCATACTCTAGTAAACTATAGTTCTCTATGTTAGTCAAATGCAAATAATAGACTTTAAACACCTTTGATAATTTTATGGAGGAAACTCAGCGAAAACTCAAGCATATAGGTTTTTTCACAACCACTGTACAATTCGATATACTATATTGCATATCATAAAATAAGAGACAATTTACATATTTCAATACTTAACATACAATAGGTGGATTTATCAATTAATTGATACGTGCATAATTTCGAGAAGTCGTAGATGCTATCTATTATTACCTTCCTACTGCTATCTTGACATATTACCTAACGTACCTTCAAGTTAACTAAACAAACGAACCACTAGCGATTACCCATCCAACTATCAACTACACGCGGCATTCCTTAAATTAATCGATTATTTACGACCTAGTTACGAACTGTGTTCTTCAAGATTAAGTTATTTACTGAATAATATTAAATAATGTTTAATATTTAGCGTGCAAAGATGTCTACTGAATTTATAAATAACTGTCACAGTAAAACTTGAAACAACCCCAATATCCGCTGTTCGGTATAACTGTTCCTACTTGTTGGTGTCGCGGAGAAATGAGACGAAACTTGTACACCAACGTAGATATAAATTCATAGATATGACCCTCCAAAAAACTTTAGATGCCGCCCATGGACATTAGAAACAAGGATTCCTTTTACATTTTATTATACATATATATCTAATGTATAGCGGGTATGAATGTATAACGGGTAAACACGGTAACGCTTTTTTAATTTCTGATATTTAAACCAGTTGTATGACTCGTGTTCATGCCTAAACTCCCACGACACGTATAAACGAGCCATGCATTTGGTTCGAAATATCAGCAATGAAACCAGCGTTAATCGTAAGTACCCGTTATATAGTAAAATATATATATATATATTCAGCTATTGTGTTCGTTTAAAATCGTATATAACTAAAATTCCACCTACAGACGGTCGCAAATGCGTTGATCTGAGGTCTAAGAGGGTCGCCACATGTGAGTGAACCAGCAACCACGCCCTTTCACTAAAACGCGGTTGAAGTGATTCCTCCTCAAACCATACAGGATATAACGTTCTAGAAATATTGATAATTACCAAGTAGGAATCATCACCACTCTCATAATCCGCCATAAAGCAACACTTTTTTCCGGTTTCTTCCGGTTGGAGCAGTGCTGTTACCGGCTACACTTCTAAGCGACGTGACTATCTTAGTCTTCAGGAATAGCGACGCATTTACGAGTACGTACGATCTCAGACGAGGACTTCTATCCTGTTTAAAATTGGATGCTGATTTCCATAGACCATAAACAATGGAAGCACTACTACAGGTTAGGTGACCCCGCTTATTTTATAATCGCATAAAAATGTAAAAGGTTCACCACCGGAAAAAAAAACATTATTCATTTAATTATTTTTCTTTCCTTTTTTCCCTAAGATGTTGAGATAAGTGTTTTTTTTAATTAATAAAGATAAAAATATTGTAAGGGATTGAAAAAACAATTCGAATTTAGTTAATAAACAACAATGTCACAAATGTTCCGCCTGAAGATCATCCAGCGTTATAAATCTATGTGTACCATTAAATAAACATAAACTTCTTCATTAATTAGCATAACTTTCGCCAGTTTGACGGCGACTTTTTAATGTTTTTACTACTCTCTACAAGTTTTATCTAGAAATATACTACTTTACGAAAATAATATAAAGAATACGTTAGTCATGTAAAATTGCATTTTTTTTATAATGAAAGCGTAAGAAACGAGCACTCAGGCCACCTAATATTAAGTGGTCACTGCAGCCCATGGAGAACCATGTCCAATCTCAAATAGAATAGAAGTTCTATTTAAGGATGGACGCGGATGCGTTCCTATTCTTGAGGACTTAGATTTTTTCATTTTATTAGAAAGTAAACTTTTTTGCAAGGTGTTACAACTATAGTTCGACCGGGGAGGTACCACCGTCTCCGTCATAATCCGCCATAAGACAATACTAGTCTTAGGGCTAAAGAGATGCGGTTATCGGATACACATACGACTACAGTACAGTATAATCATTCATTATATCATTACCGCAGACAGTTACATGTAATACATACAGGTATTATATGTTAAGTGTCGGCGATCTTCTTAGTCCTCAGAAGTAGCATCGCATTTATGCACTCTATTAGACAGGACTTAAGACCTGTTTAATATTTGCTTTAAATAACCGTGGGCCGGAGAGACCATTTAGCATCGGGTGCCTTGCATGATCTTTTGATTTACTACGTTCCATCGGGAAGGTGTTACAACCACATTAGTTATTGACGTGAATTATTTGCGGAGTTTCTCTGGGAAGCTGGTCTCCGACTCAAACAGGTATTTTGGGCCATAAATAAATTTTATTTTTATCAATTACTATCGATTTGAGTGACATAGTGGTGACCATAAGTATTTAATAAACAGGTAATTCCATGTTAGATTCAAGGCTAGATAGAAATATAGACGATGAGTTTGAATTTCGGTTCTTTTTCTACATTTTAATTACTATAATGAAAAACTTAAAACTAATTACAAAAGCCTAACCTAAACAATCTAAAGAGAATCCGTGCGCATGCGACATGGTGCCACGAACGCTAGCTGCATTCCCGCGTTGAATAGCAATCGCAATTCTCTGCGCAAGATAGAAGCCATCTATTTTTCTATTCTTAAGTTTTTTTTCTGGACTCCTCTTTGTGTCCATGACATCCACACCAAAAGTAATCCTAGTCTTAGTATATCTAAAATTGTCATGCGTAATTATTTTTACTCTTATTATATAATGCTGAAGTATTTTTCATTTATTTCTTTTTGTTTTTTGACGTAAAAGTACTGATGTAATCTACCACAAACAGTTTATACAGAGAGCCTGTACCGCTGATCTCGTTAAGCGTTGTATTATCGTGGTATATTTTGTTGAAACAGCGCAGTGACTAAAAAGGTAAATACATTCTACAATTGCATAGGTATTACACTTATTTAAATTTTTCGCCGACCAAGCCGTAGGCCAAATTTGGTTAATGCATTAATATTGTTAAAAAATAATTAACCATAGATGAAGTAGCCAAAAAAAACAATCAGTGACAAAAATAAAATATCATTAACACACCATCAAGATGTCCGGATACAAGATTCTTGTCTTTCTACAAAAGTGGGGTCACAAAACCTTTCTTTAAGGACAAATGCTGGCTTGTTTAATACAAGCCAACCTTCGCATTCTTAATACAAATGAAATGAAAAGGGAAAAGGGTAGGTTGTTGTGTTAAAAAATAAACGAGTCTCATAACTCAGGCGCAACGGCACGGCTCACCAGCTGAGACGTTCCTGCCGCTAATTAACCATCATTGAGTTTTTATTATACAATTACATCTTCCTAATGATTCATCGGTACAAAATACTTTTGTTTTATAGGGCTCTACTTAAAATTATGGGCAAAATTAAAGAAAGAAAGACGAAGGATGCATTTGTTGATACGTAATCAATTAATCTAATTCAGTACCTAAACCACCTACCTCCTTATAAATTAAGATATTCAAAGTAACTAAACTTGGTAGAAATAGTTAGATTTTGACTACGTGCGAACATGTACTATGAAGTCATCTAAATCCACCTTAAAGCAATTTTTATGCTTTAGTTAGAGATCAGTTGACGGCCACATCCTCAAAGCAAGGTGATCATCTACAAAGAGTGTGTTAGGACATCCTAGGAGTAACAACGCATCTACATAGGACCTCAGTTAGGACTTCTATTTTTAATTTTGGAGATAGCTTGCGTACTTGTTTGCTACGACATTGGACATAAAATAACATGTTCCAACATTGATAATTTGTTTGTATCAGATCGTTTTCAAATTATGTATCGCTATATTTTATAGCAAGTATTTAAGGTTACTTCATGGGCAAATCCACAGCATAAGGCTAGTATTTAATAATATGATATGTATAAAAAGAGCAAAGAAAACTTGCATGTAGGACAACGTGCTTCACTGAACTGAAAATAAAATATGTCTAACGAGATTCTGCGGGAATAGTCCCAGGTCGCCTAACGACGGCACTAAAATACGAAAAATATTTTCTTTTAATTTCAGTCTATACGGTGGATGTTGGTATATCTTAAATACACATCTCAGAGGTAAATACGAGCGCTATAATGATAGCTAAACACGCTCCATTCTGTTTGTTCTTTCAATTTAAATTAGGAGAAATACTCTTAGGTAAATAATTACTTTTCATACAACTGAATATTTTTAACTACACATATGCAAATATATACTAGTTTTTTATCTTTTCTCGCCTTCGTTTATTTATCATGTTCTTTTAATTCATTTTGCATAACAATTTAAAAAGCCTATTCAATTAATTTTTTAGTTTGTTAAATGTGACTGTATTTTTAAATGCAATAGCGCGTCGACTAATTCAAATACAAACATCTTATGTAAATAAATGTTGAGCAACTTCAATATAATGAACATTTTGATTATGTATACGTTTTTCATTATTGATTACTTTGTACAGCTCGTAAACTGCTGAATAGAGAAACTTAGGCTGTCTTAAAATACCTAGTGCTCCTTAGGGATCATTGTAAAACCGTGTGTAGGGATTTGCCGTGAGAAGAGTTCTTAATTATTAAGGCTATATTGAGACGTAATACTTTGCACATGCGAGCAGAGTTCTCTCCCATGGGTCTCGTATTAATCAGCCTGTGCTTGTAATTTCATGCAAGAGCAATAAAATACAGTACTTAACAAATACTCTTTATTTGTGCACCGAATTACAAGAAAATTATATTTAGAGGTATACAAAAGAGATTAATGAAACGAGGAACATAAACGAGGAAATGTGTATATTAAGTAAAGTTGGACGCGGTCGAAAGTTAGATGGGTGGCTATGAGTGACAAAGTTCCTTTCGGGGATTCTGGCTTCGGAGAATATGTAAATAATAATAATCATTTATTTCAGACAATATAAACAAAGATACAAATGTATAATTGAATACAGAGGTCCATATCATACATACCTTACAGACTAACATACGTATTAATATATACTTATAACTAGGTCACGTATTTGCGGCGACGTGAGAGCAAAAGTAAAGCAATAAGTCCTGTTTGCAATAGATTGATGGCAAATGTTAACCCTTGACCCGTTACCTCTGAAGGCAGTTTGAAATTATCAGATCCATGGGTGATCAGCAACACGTACTTTCACCAATCTGAATTGAAGCAGTCTGGTAGAGTACGCGTGGGTAAAAAATGGCAGTAATATATTTTGTTATGTACGCTGCTGTAATGGTAAGTGTTCATTGCCACCCATGGACATCTGTAGGCATTTTTTATAGAACAGAACTCCCATTTAAAGTCCATGATAGCATTGTTACTCCTGATCACTAACATTGATGCCTCATTTATAAGTCTAGAATCACACTTTTCCACCAAAAACCATTACTTAACACTGGAAACGAGTGTAGCGGTGGTACCTCCCCACTCGAGCGATATAGATTCTACTAACTGAAATTTACAACTTACACGTTCATTTATGAGCTTCAAAATGAAAACCTATTAAACATATTTCTGTTATATTAATGCGACATATAATTACAAATAAAACTCATTCAGGGATCGGGTGTGTTTGATGTCAAGTACATACTCGTAAGTCTATGCGTTTCGTCATGTGTCATCACATTAGCGTTAGTACTGAGATAGGTCGCCTATAGGCCGCCATTCGCTCTTCTCGTTAAATGTTCACATGCACTTGACGGCCGACATGGCTTAAGGCATGTTTACGTCATATAAATCACTAACGGGAGTCAATTAAATTACTAGCGCTGACTTTATACTGCGATGGCACTGACGTATAGTTTAAAATATTTATCTTTTATTACAAAATCATAATATAGGTGATAGAACACTTCAGTCTGGAAAACTGCAGGTGACTCGTGGAGGTGGTACACGTGAAAGCTATCTCTATCATAACCCATAGACGTCTGCTACTTAGCAATACAACTACGTACGAGCTCAGATAAGATTTCAGTACCATTTAAGATACCCTTACTTAATGACTAATAGCATTATTTATATTTTGAAGATATTAATTATTAATTTAAATATTAATATTATTTTGTATATTTTAAATAATTGAATTTATCTATGTTTTCAAATTCATTCATAAACATAATCTACTCATTCGAGATGTGTCTGTTGCTGTATCTGCAAAAAACGAATTGCTGCTGTTTGTCCTAACGAATTATGCTTAAATAAACAGGCCGCTACCTTATGAAGAAGATAAAGTTACTTGCGTCAGCACTGGCAACAGTAACTTACTTAACATAAATCTACCTTCACGTTAATTATGAAATCTCATTTGAGAGCGTACCCACGTTTGAGTAATGGCTCCTGAAATGAGAAGTGTTTGACTATAAAAGTTTCGTATATACTTGTATAACGAGCATGTATAAATTGCGTCGCAATTAAAATTAAGTTTAACGATGTCTTGAAATTATTCACCACTAAGTATTTGCGCGTGTATTCGCTCGTGTGCACCTAGAGTTTTATTTTAAGTTTTTGTATAGAAACTGTAATTAAATATCGAAAATGTTAAAATAATATCAACGCGGAATTCATATATTTTACTATATAACGGGTATTCACGATTAACACTTTTTTAATTGCCGATATTTTGATCTAGTTGCATAACTCCTGGTCTCGTGTCACACGTGTGACAGTTTACCCGTAACCACGAGGCAGGCAACTGGTTCAAAATATCGGTAATTAAAAAGCGTTAATCGTGAGTACCCGTTACATAGTAAAATGGAAAAATATCAAAAAATGTTTAACTTTTTATTAACTTTATCAAGGTATACCTAAAATAGATATGGCAGATGAAAATAAAATAAAAACAATTTTACATTTATAAATTGTCGTACAAATGAGCAATTATACGATTTCAAAAATATTAAACCCAAACAAAAACTATTACATGTGTAAATAATCCGCAAGGTAACTAAATTTAAGTTAATTTTAAAAACTGCGCGGCAAGTGACTTCTGATGGCAAATGTCACAAATTGATACGAGTGACAATTGCCTTCACTCATTTTTATTATATGAATGTCTTGTTTATTATTGTATTCCAAAAAATCTAAAAATATTTGAAGCATTGCAGCCATCGGCAATATTTTTCCCTTTCATTCAACTTCACCTCTATAGAATATATACGTGGCATGTGAGTTGTGATGGCACTCGCCACACTTTTCAAAAAATATTTTTGCGACGAAGATCTGTACAGAAAATAAATAGCTCGACGGTGTTCACGAATTGTTGTCATGTATATGTAGCTAAAAGTATAAATATGCAAGAGGGCTGATTCCTATCTCGCGCAGAGGATTAGTATCGCTACATGCGGCCAGCGATCTTGATATTATACGGACTTGATACGGACTTCCTATAAATTATTTGAGTTTAACTATATTAAAGACAATTAAGAAGTTAGTTTAAATGTTACATTAAGGACAATTAAATATGTAAACAAAAAGGCAATAACTTAAAATGGTCTTTAAAAATGTCTAAAGGGTCGGAATAATATTTTTACGATGGCATGGTATTTTATCCGTTCGGAATTCGGAGTGAACCGAAGGTTCTAGAATACATTTAACAGTTCGTAAGAAATTCTATGGAAAAAATCTGATGATGGTGAAAGATATTTTTTCATGTCCCTCTATCAAAAAAAAGGCTTATACCATATTTAAGTAACAGTTTATAAAAATGTTTATACAATATTTTATTTGGATGAAGATTACACGTTATTGAAGAAAAAGCTAGATCTTCCTTAAACTGCGCTTGCATTTATTGTTTAAGGACTAGTCACCGTTATTTGAAAAGATACATTTAATAAATGTACTCATCTCATCTTCAATACAAATATATATACTTTGTTGCAGACATCAGAAAACTACTCATAATGTGAGCATCATATGTAGGCGTTTTCCAAAAAATATTTCTTATATATTGTAGTATTAACAATATTGTTCATTTGTTTATTTTTTTAATTTATAGGTTTCACATTGCCCTGCAACTTTATGGTTCGATAAACCTTAGTGACCAGCGCAGTACGACTTGTGAAGGTTTAACAAATATTTTTTGAGAATACCACAAAATTCGCTTCAGAAAATAAAATGTCCGCGCTGCTATGGTTGATATGTGACCGGGATCGAATATAAAGAAATCGTAAACCAACAATACAATCACACAAAGTTCTACTCTTAATTTTCAGAGGATTTGTAACTGGCAATACTATATATGTATGTAATTGGTTTAAGGATTAATAAAACATTGTATCAAATTAAACGATCTAAATTTTTTTCTAAATTTTATAAAGAAACATTTTTAAATGCTAAAATATAATAAAAAGTGCATAACATAAGTTGAAAGCTTACAGACAGTAAACGAAACGCACGTATTACATAGTACCTAATTACAATCTTAATGCTACTTAACTTCTCGAAATCAGGTAATTTATCTTTAACTTCTAAAAGTTGCGAACTCCCGATCCAAAGGCGGTGTTATTTCTCACTCTGCTCACGGAATGAAGACCTCTCTTTTAGTTAAAGCCTTCTAAATAACGTATGTCGATAGCCAAAAGGGAGAACTTTGTAAGCCTTTTGAGGCATTCCATTCAATACCGTATATATCAGCATCGCAAATCGTATCTTTTTCCTATTGAAACTTTTTGTTGAACAAACATTATTCGATATTCGTAACTTAGTAAACAACAATTCTCAAGCATAAAGTCATAAGTTAAGGGAGGAATTCAATATAAACGACATTGGCAGTGTTGCTTGCAAGCATTTTTACCGATATGGACTTACATAGCTGGTACACTTCACACTATAAACGAGGAACTACAAAACTTTGATATTATTTGAGAAAAAGATAATATTATTTCACTTACAACTATTGTATGCAAGGTAGACAGGTTGTAGAATATGTAGATACAGTAAGTATTATGCAAAAGTCAATCTAGATTACTTGAATTTAAGTTATACAAGGACTCCCCTCAAAACTCAAAGATCCTAAACTATACGAAGTAGTAGTTGAGCGTTGAACGTCAGAGCCCGTCACATGTCAAGTGGACAGTCCATGGACATCTACATCTAACCACAAACAGAAACAAAGTCTAGTCTAGGGTCGTGTGAGAAGCCGTCACATGTCATGTGGACAGTCCATGGACACCTACGTCCAACCTCAAAAATAACCCCACCCTAGTTAAACGTCGTACATACATGCTTTGCCACTGAGGACTGAGAAGATCGCCTGACGTGAAATTTTAGCGTGCATCTGCACCGCTGTAACCGAAACACAAGTAATACTTTACGGCAAATTATGAGGACTAGGGTAGAACGACCTCGGTCGAACTCTTGTCTTACCACCTTAAATATACATATATTTACAAACACACGTGAACATAAATTTACGTCCAGACAAACATATAACTAACACTTTTTACTACACATCTACGAGTATGTGTTAGTTACGAATACGAGAGACAATCACAATTAAAATCACAAATCAATGAGCCAAAGCCATAAATAACAAAAAAAATTATGTACCTCTTATAATTAGCATTCAACATTTAGCAAAGAGGTATTAGGCAGTGAAAATCTCAATTATCTTTGCCCGATCCTTCCCCTAAGACATCCTCAGATAAATAAGTAATGAAGTCAATCAAACATTTACAAATGTCCACCAAAGACATTTTAGAGGGCAAAATCCCAATTAACCTAACTCGATCCTTCCAACAAATTAGGTTATTAGATTAAGAAAATGGAACATTATAAAAAATCGTGAAGCACACTCTACTTATAATTAAATCAATCAAACATTTTGAAATCGATCCGGATTGCATATGTAAAATATTGCCCAGATCATTTTTAATGGGAGAAGGGTAGCCAACGATCATGCAAACCACAATTTATAATAGAAGCGTAACCTACACAATCCCTGTATTCCCGTTTGTTATTATTATATAAGTTTTAGCAAATATTCTATCGTTACTCGTTGACAATGTAGCTACGTCTAGTAGAAGGGCGCATTATTTTGTACCTCAGACATATAACTTCCGTTGACTGCGGATCGCTTGGCGGCGTGATAGATGGGCTCTTTCAGCTGATTTTCTTTTCTTCGCGCTGAGATTTTTCAACTTAAACGATAAGGGTGCTCCACGATTTTATGCCTCGCTACCAAGTTAATGATTTATAACTCGATATGTCCTTGGCTCTAACTTCCCCTATCGTTACGGGATTTATTGCATGGTTAACAATATGCAAGAGATATTCTTTTCATTTTGAGTACATACTCGTATATACCCGAAGCGCAAGCCCTTCGCTATATTCTATCGATATTTTCTTAGGATCATGTATTTAGTAGGCGTTTATTTATTTACTAATGAGCTTTTTCCTATTTATTTTATATTATCGAAAAACCAAAAGAGGCTGTTTTAGTAAGTTATGACGGCATTGAAAACCAATTACATCTGTACCAAACCCAAAATAGGATCTACATTTCGTTTCAATTTTAATAACTGTTAAGCAATCAAGTATGAGAACGATTGTCATTCCAATATTCCAAATCTATTTATGTATTGTATATTCAGTACAATAAAATCCTACCAGCAATCCTTCTCAATAGAAAATCCGTCGGTATACATTCTCCCCAAGGATTACCTGAGCTCCGTTGTAGCACATTTTATTTATAGTTGTCATAGTTAATCTTGGGGAAAATAAACGTGAGTACCCGTACGTTTAGAAATGTTTTGGAATTCACTGATTTCAAATGAGAAAACTTTCCTCTACCTGTCTTATCTGTGTATTACGACGTAAAACTCGATATTACATTTTCATTTACATATAGTAGTAGATAGTAAATTGTTTCGCGAGTGCTATTAAGTCGTCTATTGTCAAGTTGTCACTACGAAGTCTCTAGTTATTTATATACTAGATATTACTCAAATTATATCAAGGCCATAATCGATGGGTTTTACACCCATAGCAGCAGCAACCACTAATGTAGCCGTATGGTCATTTGCTACTACTACTTTTAATACTTAAGGAAGTATTTTTTATACAATTGAACGAAACGTAAGAACGTTCCGTGCGAAATTTTTTAACTTTTACACAAGTCATATAAATAAACTGATCTCTAAATACTACCAAACGGACCAGTATATAATATACTGAAATATAAATAAATCATAATGAAATCTCTTCTCGTCGTATCAATTATGAAAATGAGAAGTGACGCACGTAATGATACTATATTTATTCAAGTTCACGCTAGATCGTAACAGCAGTATGACTGATTTATGCTTATGACCCTATTAAATATCAAAACAGCAATTTGGAAATCGCAGCCCGTAATTCCAGCTCAACAGGTATACACATACACTGCAATTCGTCATTTTTTGCGCACGTTATGAATTTAGACGTTAAAATATTTGCACATTTATAAACTATTACGAAATAGACTGGCAATCGATCAATTATTTTAAAGTAATAAAAAAACCGGAAACTGAAAAAAAGTGCATTTATTTCTTGAAGTAAACATTTATTGACGTGTCTTGGAAGTAAGACGAATTCATATGGTATAATGGCAATCGGCATGATGTTTCGTTATACCGTCATTTCCCCACTAAGCAACCATTTTGTTTTCCTATTTTATTCACGTTTCTTGATATAATTATCTTTCTCCTGTGTATAACTTCATCACTCACTTCATTTATTTTACAAATGAAATTAAAATTATATTTATGTAAAAAGTAGTCATTTCACTCTGTATTGATCTGTATTGAATTTTCGGTTTTCTTTCATTATAAATGCTTCTAATAATCATTAATATTGGTTCTTCAAGTCTGCCGGGCGGCGAGTGAAGACCACATCTTTCACCTTATTAACCCGAAACAATATAAGTGTTCGATATCGTATTTCCTTTTATATGTACATTTTTGCATGTTACAGTACAAATTTCAATAATCTCATAGGGTTGTTTCATTAAACAACCCTATTTATTCAGTGGTAGAGATTATTTCAGTTTCATTAAACAGAAATGAAGGAAATGAGAAATATGAAGCAAGGCTAACGTCTTTAGTGAGAAGATATCTCTGGATCAACCAATGTTGCCAAAGTCAACATGTGTGATTTTATTTACATTAAATATCAAGAAATCAGGCCTATCACTACTAGGCCTGTTTGTGGGAGACGTTCCCGAAAAATCGTTCAACACTGGGATGCTGGACCTTCCAACGAAAAAATGTATAGTATCTTGTTATTCCGTGTAGTAAGCTGTAGGCATGGTCCAACTTAGGTTACACTGAACATCACCATCATCGAAACCATCAGAACTAGAGCGATTCCAAAAGAAAGCTCTTCGAATATTCAACAATAACAAAAGAGAGAAGCTATCAAAAATTTCGTTAATTGTACTAGCATACGATTAAAAACGGAATTAGTACCAGCTAATTTATCATTCTAAGTGCACATAAATTTGGGAAGCAATGAAACACGTACCTACGTACGCGTATGTCATTTATTGAACCTATAAATAAAATTCGATGCGCGAATCTTGCTAAAACGTCCGTACACAAATATATAGGGGTCGCATAACATTAATCTTCCCTTGATTTGTACAATTGTTCGAATTCCGTAAATATTCTGGAAGTCTCATTGCCTATTGTACTACGCTGTCTTACCTTAAAAATTTAGTGGAAAGAATTTCCGCGAGTTTTCTATTAAGTTTCTCCCAATAAATATATATACTGAATTAAAAATCTTTACGCATGTCTAATAATATTAAGTTTAATATTCATTAATTATGTGTGTTTGCCCCTTCATCCATCCATCTTTTCCTTCTTCCCTTCGTATTATATGTTTCTATTATATATGTATAAACTATTTTTGTACACCTCTACCTAGTTTTTCTTGTCAATTGCCTCATTTTTACCACTCAATGGCGTTCTGGAAGAGTTCGCCAATTTAGTGATAAGGTCGCTTGTTACCTGAAATCTTTTCAATCTTTTGCTGTAAATTACAAAATTTTGTGTTATATTGTATTATAAGTATATCACTACTAGCTATTAAATGTAGTATTTAAAGTAGATTCAATTTTTATGTATTGAAATACTACCAGATATTATAAAAATAAATGTAATAGTACAACAAGTATTAAAAAAGGTTGTAAAAATCTATTCCAACGTAAAATTATAGTCGTCTAGAGCATCACAACCTTTTGATCTCGGTTGGAGTTCGCACACAAAAGTTCTACCCGCTGAGATCAACAATAGGTTTGCGGAAAGATTAATCGTCCAAAGAAGCCCTTTAAGCTAGAAGAAACAATTTTTCATCTTTATCAAAACGTTGGTAAGAGTCGGACTGTCCGTCAGTATACACACAATGTGGGTACCCTAGTCAACCTAGTGTTAAAATGTACTTATAGATGTATGAGGAGAAATGAAAATAATTCAGAAAACAAATTCCACGAAATAGGATTTCCATTGTTGGGCATTTATTTTTACTGAATGTCAGAATTTACTCATAAATAGGTTCTTTATGTCTTATTCGTTTCTGCTTACTCGACTCAAAGGACCACTTGTGATGTGTTTATTTGTGTCCGTTTATTCAACATAATATAATGTAATAAAAATATTAAGGTGACGTTTGTAATTTACATAACAACAAATAGTATTTCGTAAATACTTTAGAGAAACGAACTTATGAAGTTACAACGTAATGTGACCAAAATATGTCACAAAAATAATCTTCAAAACGAAAACATTGCGAGGAACCTATTATGTAAAGTAGGTATCCAGTACAGCAATAAAAATAACGTAAGAACGAAACCCACGAAGCGAAACTAACTCTCACTTAAACGGTTTTATCTTATTTACATCGTACGCGGCGGCTCTTGCCAGAAGTGGTTAATACGATGGGATTCGCCTTGATCCCTCGTTTATAAATTTCGCTATAAATACTATGGTCTAAAGTTCTGCTTCGCACCAGTACACCTATTTCTAACTAGCAGCAATAATCGCATAGCACCCTTCCCTCTGTACGAGTTTCCATACTCTAATACCGCATACCTCATATTGTGATATATATATTTTTATTGCTGGAAAAATAGCAAACGTAAATAAACGCTATCTTGTTGAATGGACTCTGCAGTCCACAAACATCCATGTCCAACCTCAACCAGAACTAAAATCATGTCATGCATATATACGTTGCTATTCCTGAAGACTGAGATGGTCGCCTCGCTTATAAGTGTAGCGGCGGTGGTAACTCTCCGGTCAAACTGTTACTCTATCTTCCTTCTACTTAAAGTGAGACTCTTATTTTATTTAGAATTGAAAATTCTGTTTCTTGTGTAGTAGTGATCCTTTACATCAGGCGTACTGCATGTTCGTTTATATATTAACATAACAATATTTATAACCAATTCTATATAGCACAGATATTTTACTAGAGACTAAGATATCATCCCATTAAAATTAATCTACGTTTTACATCATTTAAACGCTACGCTGCTGATAAACCAGAAAAACATGTGGCGATTATACCATCACAGGCCAACATCAAAACTCTAACAGCTTTTTACGTATATCATTTAAGTATAAAGCCACAATGTTCTTTAATGTTTTATTACTCCGGAGTATTCTATTTAGAACAATATTAGACAGCTAAAAGGTTTCCAAGGAATTGCATTACAGTCGTTTCGCCAACCATAGTGTGTATCTGATGTCTTTCGTATAAGGATCAGGTTATACTGGTCACTGCTGTGAACAGTTTGTTCCTTGAAAAGTACCGAAAGAATTGGACACGTATCCTTTTGCATTGACGTGACGAACGCACTTCAGTGGCAAAATTGCCATCGGTCGGTGTTGTAGAATAATCGACGGCTAACTGCGATACGCAACGAAACACACAACACACGATAAACAACGATGGCGGTTAATGACGGCGGAAAGTCCCCCGTATCTAAAAGGCTATAATAATATAACTTATTTACATGTTCATGATTATTCGGCTACATGAGAAACTGTATGACACATTAAGGCTATATCGCTACTTCAAAACAAAAGGGCCACAACGCGAATAGATCTAATTTTACAGGAGAGCCATTTAAAGTTTGATTGATCTGCAATTTTAAAACTGATAAATAGGTGTTATACACTGTTAGAAAGATATTTTTATTCTACTTTTATTGGTTGATTCGGATATGTGACCGACAAAATTTGAATTTTTACAATAAAAAGAATTTTGAATATTTTTGATTTGTGGCCCTTTTGTTTTAAAGTAGCGATATATTTCGAACCAGTTGCATGGATCGTTGTTAGGCGGTTCCTCGTGACCATGCAATTGGTTCGAAATATCGGCATTGAGAACCCCTTACATAGTAAAATGCCAGTGATCATTGACGCCTATGGATATCAATGACAAATTACATATAGAATAGAAGTTCTACCAATCTAAAGTTATGTGAAGTTAAAATTATTGTCATTTTGTCTAGAGATTTCTCGAATCGTGTAAAGTACCATAAGTTATTAGCCGTAGAGTTTGAAAGATGTAGTGACTGTTATGTCGGTTATATTTTTTTGATTATATTCGTATGTAAAGGGTCTTATATACATACACCTTGTAAAGATCTGTTGTATCCTATGTCGGTAATCCAAATAAATAAAAATATATATGTATGTTGTTGTTATTACACTTATGTATTTTTTTATTGGTGTACAATAAAACATATTTGTATTGTATTGTATAGATTACTAGCCGCCCCCATCCCCTTCGTAGGATATAAAATATAAGGAGCTGAATTTCGTAAAATCCGTTCTTAGCTTACCTCTACACCACATGAGGAACATTCCGTCTAAATTTCAAGTCAGTTGGCCTTACAGCTCCAGAGATGCGATATCTCTGGGTGAATGAGTTCAATAAAAGGAGATCTCCTATATATGTATATATATACCTATAATTTACCGTGTCGATAAATCTATTCCCGTAATTTGCTTACACGATCTCAAGTCGACGACAATCAATTGTTTGATCACTTTTTTCTTTGTAAACTGTTTATCGTTTCTCTGGAATCCCGGATATGATACTTTTAAGATTGATGTTAGTAAATTACTGACACTGAACAGAAAACAAACAAGATCACACTCATGATTTGATAGTGATATCTTAGTTGTTTAAATTTGGATCAATCTAGAGTCTTATCATTTCGAGAAACTTATTTTAAGCGTAATTCATAACATTTTATTTCAAAACACATTCAGAGAGGGGTGAATCTATTCGTTAGGCGTCACCATTTTCTGAATGTGTTTATCATTAAATTTAAACATTATCTTTCTTGTAGCAAGGAAGGGTTAATCGTCGGTTCTTTGAAATCTCTAATACAGAGTATGTGAAACAAGATGATTTGGATAATAACTATTTTTGTAGAAGAATGTAAATTCCAAGATCAAGTGTATTTGGTTTTTGGAAGTACGTTCTGCACTAATACTTTATTCAAAATGTAATGGGAGAACAAACAGTAGGGGTTTAGTAACCAGTTGCATGTAACGGTAGCCGCCAGTATAATCGTTTGATGCGGTTTCGCCTCGGAAATTGAGAGGTTGCAGTCGTGACATCTGTGAGCTTCTTTACTGTACTTGTTTAAATCACAAGTGATTGTTGTATAGCTCTTATTTTCTAAACGATAAAGTTGAAAATTGCTTGAAATGTTAGTCCTTGTGAAATGCGGCGTCTTATGCATTCTAGCTCACGTGTGTTCGTGTATTGACAGGTACATTGTTTGATTTTCCGATCCCTTGGAATATAAGCTGTATTGTTTCGACTCGGCAAGTGAGGTTGGATGAAAGTTGCCGTGATTTATCTTTTGTTTTAGAAAGTCTGTTTGCTTTTCTGGTGTTTGTGGCGTACTTAATATTGCTTCGCTTGTTTTGATAGCTTGTTGCGGTTCGACTTGTGTTGGTTTTGCCATCGCTTCATGGAGCTTTGTAGTGTACAATTTAATGCAATCTGGTTGACCATCCAAATAGGAATATTTTCTCTTAAGTCGTACACTATTAAAAATGTGTTTCTAAAACCATAACATGTAATTTTTAATTCGTTTTGTTGTATTTCAGTAATCTTTTGTTGGCTTCATTTGTCTCTATATTTTGACTGTAATTTTGCAGCGTTTCGTTTGCTGATTATCAATAAATATATCTCACACACATACCATACTATTCAGCCTTGGTCTTCGTCTATAATTATGACAGTACACATTTCGTTTGTGAATATTAAGCCATTATCTTTTTTATTTTGTCGTTTATTTGAAATCGTTAAATACACAAAAAAATCACATATACGTAAATTCTTGGTTCTTAAACGATTTCAATATTGTCTATACTAGTATTAATCAACATTTTGATTATATAATATATTATAAAGTGAGCTTAATTAAAATTGGCTTCAATTTGCTTCTTTGTTTATAGAAAATACTATTATATCTCATTCCGGTACCATAAACCATAAGATCGTCCGGAGCTACAAATACAATATTTCCACTACCGCTGGCATTGTAAACGAATATTATTTATTCGCTGTTCTTGCTCTCGCGTTATGGACCCCGCCCTACCACACCTCCTGAATCTGAGGCTTATCTGCATTCTGTAATATCCATTCATCTATTTTCTGTATATCTATCTACATATAAGAAAGCGCTAACTGAACTGTGGTGGTACATTGAATATTTTTTGTTTTTTTTGGATAATCCTTTTCCAATTGTTATAATCAATTGTTTTTTCAGTTTTTGTTTTTATATCTGTTAGCGTATCTTGAGAAAATAACTGGCAAAAGCTAGTAAATTTAATTAAAGAGTTATTTTAGATTGAGACAACGTCTAAGATATAATTATGTTATATACGGTTTGTTTTACAGTATTCTATATGTTGGGGTTCTGCAGGGGTCATATTTTTCCATTTTCTTATAAAGGAAAGAACATAATTCCATCGTCTTAAAAGTCGAAAAATTTAGCAGCAGGCATAGCTTTTACACATTTGTGTAATTAAAGTTTGTAATTTTTAACTGTTTTTTTGAAGTTCATGTATATATTCTAAGTAACATATGTAAAAACTCAAAACCTTGCTTTCGATATTGTTTTTTTCCGTAGTCAACTAGATTGTAGCCATTCTTAGAATCATTTGAATAGATTTCAAAGGCTTATGACCCAATGATTTTACAAATATTTTCTATTTTCCTCGTAAAGCCACTGAATCTTAAATAGATTAACCGTGAACATCTTACAAGCAATTTTATCAAAACAAGTCTTAAGCTTTACAAAGTTATCCAATGTCGAATTGTTATTAATGTTGTTACGGTTAAGTTTAGTTAATCTGCTTACAAAGTGGTCAAGAGGACGGGATTTGGAGTTGGAAGTGTAACAAATGGAGCGGTCATGGATTAAGCCAAATTTGACGACCTTTAGATACTTAGAGATGGTCTTAACCAAGTCCAAGTTGCGAAGTACTACGCGAAGGTGTTAGACCCTTTTCGCAGTTCAAACATTTGAAACAAAAGACGTTTAGTAACTTTTTGCTTGTTATTACGACACACGTAATTATCTGTATACCCACTGGACTTTAGTTCCTGTAGTTACTTTTTAGGATATGGTAGATGTTTTCTTACGTTACAAACGGCTCAAAAAATCTTGTATATCTTTGTTATATTAATCGTTGTGTTTAATTGTTCTTGACTTCAAATGACTTTAATCAAGTGAGTTGAGTTTAGATCGTGACATCCTCTATTCTTGCGACATATCTCGTTCTGTATTGCTAGACTCCTAATGATAATAAGGTTCCGTCCAAGAGAGATGCGACAGCGGGTGCGGTTAACTGTACCACTGAATCGTAGCAATAAATAATACCGACTACGGGATATAAAAACTTGCCTGTGGGAATCACTGTAAATGCTACATGGATTAACGGCGAACCTCCAGTGTACAGGAAAGAGCACCATTTAGTGCCGCCTCCCGCAATGCTGATTCGACTAATATATGAGCGCTGCAATGAAAGTGTTAAATAAGCTTAGACTGATCATTTTTATATGACTCACATCCTAAAAAAAGGGAATGGATGGTGCGTGTTCTAATTCCTGGTAGGTATCTTAGATTTCTTTGAGTTATATGCGTATTATTTATTGTAAACGTTACGAAGCAAGCTGCATGCCTTCTTATTGTTCTATATATGCAACTTTTGTATATTTATATATGAATATAGCCATTAATTTTAAGTACCGCTATTTACTGTTGACGAATTTACGTCTGTAAATACTGTGAGTGTGAACTTACTCTTCAAAGTTCATCGTGGGAATTTTGTCCCTTAATCACAATTACTTTCTAATCCTACAAGTCCTATTACTCCTCGAAGTAGCAACTCCTCTCCGAAACCAGCTTTCGCCCACGTTTTGCGGCGTGCGGCCGAGATCGCGCGGGCGGTCCGACTGCTAATCGGTTTAAGTAATGTTCATTAATTAACGTCTCGCCCGTCGGATTACTGGTCCCTGGACCCTGTCCACTCTCAACAACAACATTTTGTCAACCCGCATGCACACCGAACACTGCTTGCTCAGCTATGAACATTAATCGTAATTACGCTGATAAAGCGCTTTCTTATTCATCGTCCTCTGCCGTCTTGTTCTATGTTAATCGGCTGACTATCTACTTAGAATCTCTTAGATCTGTTCAATTAGGTCTAGACTTTACGTCGTATATTATTATTAATTGTCATGGTCATGCTTAATATGATATAAACACTTAATATGTTTATTGGTTATAAATAAGACGTGTCATATGTTTATATTTTATAGAAATGATTATTTTCTCTTTGACACATTTGAGTTTATGGAATTTATTGATATAGTCTGCACGCTATGTTCCTGTACTTTCTGTATATATGTCGTTAATATTTGATTTATACATTTGTCCATTACAATTACATTGTGTTATAAAAAATTTAGCATCATTTTAAAATGGTAACAGCTTTTTCTACGGCCTAAATAGTTGATCCTTTTATAAATTGAACATTGGATTTGTAATAGTTTCCCTAGCATCCATCTTAGGCTAAACGGAGGCTTTGTTCAGGCACAACGAAATATTACAGGGATTCCAATACTATTCGAGATTGCTTGTGATCCATCGCAGTTTTCATTTATTCGTCGACTTGGGAAGGGTTCGGAAACAATCAAGCAAGATACATCCCTTGCAGAGCCCAATCAGCTAGAACAAATGATGGCAATTTATCCACACCGGCCATTGACGAGCCATCTCGAGATAATGTTTTTTAAAAATGATTTTCTGAGGCGATATCTACACGTGTAATGGAAATTATACTGTACTTGCAATACGTGCAATATTGTTCTCGTGACTTTTACGAAAATGGAAAATAGATATATTTGTTATTCCTTATACATATATAACGAGAAGCTGAATCATACATATTGCCTTAGTCTAAAGACTATAAAATAAAAGATGTTTCAATCAAATTGGCCCATTGAGTTTTTTATGTTATTCAGTAATAGACACATAACATATTTTAAAAATTGTAGATTTATATCCTGTATCAATAAAAAATAGACAAACTGAGCTTTCTTAGAGTTTTATCTTATATAAAAAGAGAAGATAAAAAGGAAAATGTTATGGAAAGTTGATTAATAATTTTTACGAGATTAAGAAAGAAAAATATTTCTGAATCTGATAAACTACTCGGCTACTTAAATATAAAAATAGAAATAGCAAACAATAATTGTAAAATACATAAACCGATATATGTAGGTCTTTACTGTTAACTGACGAAAATGATAACAACGTGATGAAACAATGTTAACTTCAAACGCTTATTTACTGATCCTGATCTTTATGTATGATGTATGATGTTTGATCTTTTGTATTATCTTCCCTTGATAATACAAATCTGACGCAATTAACTCTCCAGAATCATGATATTAATGAGGAAATCACAGTTTTCGCTTCAAAATATTTTTATCTCAAACAGTTTATAAACATGGGCGTCGTTATAACAATCTCACGTTACACGTAACAATGCGGGCGATATTTTAAACAGTTTTTGCAATATTTCTCCGCGGCCGGTCCATTTGTTACCGGCGTGCCGCGTCTACGATTTATTTACTGGCAACATTATATCGTCCCTTCAAAGTGACTAGCGTCCTATTATACCCCCACACTCAAGCTTTGCTGGTGGCGGATGCTCAAGTACCTAGTTTTATACGATTCTAAAGTAATATCATCGCGGAATTTATACATTTTTATTACTCACTAATGCTTTTTAAAATAATATTGAAGTATCGGCAATTAAAAAAAGAATTAATCGCGAGTACCCGTTATAGTAAAAATGTACTTAGTTTTACTTGTACTATTAGCAAAAATAATGTGATAAGTAATTTAAGGTTTTTATTCTAAATGCCAGTGTCGCCTGGAGTGATTTATCTCTAAATATTATAAAACAAAGTCCCCTGACGCGCCTGTCTGTCGATCTGTTAATGATAAACTCAAAAAGCACTAGACGGATTTCCTTATAGTTTTGGACACTAGGCACAATGATTCCCGAGGAAAGTTTTCGTGCATAATAAGTAAAGTTTTTTGTTTTTTGTAAATTGGGTTAGAAATAAAATAGTTAAATACAATATAATAAATAAATAAATAATAGTTTAGTCGCTAGTTAGAAATAGGTCGCTAGTTTTAAAACAATATTAAAGTATCGGCAATTAAAAAGCATTGGCAAAAATAATGCAATAATAACGTTATTCATAGGTTTATCCCAAATTCCAGTATTATCCGGAGTGATTTCTGTACGCGTAAAACAAAGTAGGTACATATTAATAAAAAGAAAAAAGTTACTGTTTGAGATCAATCCTAGTAGGAAAAATGACGTTAAAATCATGATAAAAGCATTAAATAGATTTTTCTTTTTCTCTTCTCGGTCTATCAACATCCTGTCATATAGAATAGAAAACTTTTAAATTCTGCAAAAACATCTAAAATTAAAAAACAAAATTTTGAAAGTAAAGTTCTTTACCGAATTCATTTTGAACGTCAATAAGCTACCACCGACTTCTATCATTTTGGAGAAGAAAGAACGAAATGAACTTCGTTTATATACACCCATTATTATAATTGCTTATAGGAAAAAAATATATTTATAAATTATAAAACTCGTCATATTAGAAGATAATCTATTTTTTTTGAAAATGATATTGGTACTTTTATTAGCGTCCTGCGTACACTTTCTAAGTATTTCCATTAGAAGATGCATCCGCTTGTTAATGGCGATAGAACGGCTTATTCATATTTTACGCTCGTGTACAGATTGTGTGGAATAATTGGACATGCGTCAAGCGTGTCGCGCTAATGTGGCCATAAGTCAGTCTCGCACAGTGGTCCGAAGATCGAGTTGAATATTCATAGGGTGAGACTTGTTTTGTTGTGTCAGCTTTGTTTTCATATAACTTGGAGTATTTTTTTATATTTGTGAACAGTAGCAAACGAGCATGCAAACCACCTGATGTTAAGTAGTCGCAGTCCATAGATATCCACGTACGTACAAACACGACCGAAATCCCATCTGAGCTTGAACGTAGATACGTTGCTACTCCTGAGGACTAAGGTGGTCGCCACGCTTCAAAGTGTAGCCCGCAACCGCACCTCTCCAACTGAAAGACAAGTAATGCCATACGGCGGATTATGAGGACGGCAGTGGTACCTCCCATGTCGAACTGTAGTTCTCCCACCTTAAAAATTGCATATTTATAGGGTGAGACTTGTTTTGTTGTGTCACCTTTATTTTCATGTATTACTTGAAGGATGTATTTATTTCTATTATCTATATTACGTAAGTACTTATGTTTGAATATGTAATGTAATTTAATAAAAAAAAAGGCAACATGTGTTTAAAGTACAGCAATTATTACGCATTGAGGAAGTGTGATTGCCTGGCGTATATATGAGGCGATTGTCTCAGATCTCATGAGTAGCAACGCGTCTCTGGTCGTCTACAGGATTCCTGTTTTTATGGAATTGGTTGCAGGAGTTTATGTACAGCAGTAGTACTCATTTGCACGCCTGATTCGATATCAATTCGAAGTATCGGATCGATGTTTGATCGACGCCGCTGGTGACAAGAAGGCTGGTTAATATCTCGCGCAGAGAATTGCGATCGCTATTTAACGCGGTAATGCGGCTAATATTCTGAGCACCATGTCACATAGGCACAGACTCCGTTTAGATCATTCACTTCAGGCTTTTATCATAATTAGTTTTAAAACTTTATTGTAATTAACAAGTAAATTATCTTTCAATTCGTATATTTAACATAAAAATGTAGTAGGTACAAGTTCCCTGATGTTGATTTTCTATCCTCTGGAAACCTAGAGTGAAAAGTAATTAGTAGTTAGATGTGAACTGCCTCCTTCGAAGGATTTTTGGGTTTATTTATCTTATTGCCGAAGGAGACAGTTCCTGGAATAATTTAGATATAGCTATTGGTGACTGCATAACATGGAAACAGACTGACGTACTTCTTCAAAGAAACTTTGCATAAACATTTGAAATTAATAATTCTTCAAAATAATCCATTATATTATTAACACAATTATATCCATTGATTACCATTAAATACCGCCCTGATACAATGGATTTCGGCAATTTCTCCTAGTTTTTTCTTTCGATCAAATTAGATCAACAGAATACTTCAAGCGGTTGAACTGATTTTACATTATAACATTGACATTCATTAATTTTAAATTATTTGCCTTCCACCATTACTTTTCCTTGTTCATCGGTGTACAATGTTTCTAAATGTCTTATAATGAAATAAAATATTTGAATTTGAATATGTTCCTGCCATTTCTCTTCTATGTTTATTGAAGGGCTCAAAATGATATAATATTCCCGAAATAAAAATTTACGTGTTACGTATTACCTATATAATTTTAGCGCACTGTGCGGTCTTAAGACGCGTGTCATCATGTCAATCTGGACAATAGCGAGTACGGTACGTCACGGTACGGTACGTTACGGAAGATGGATGACGCGCGTTATGAGCTGGAAGCTTCTGCGAATTATCTCCAGTTGATTTACCACGTCAGATCTGACATCTGCACTAAACTGCCCTCAGTGTTCAAGTAC
Organism: Phocides pigmalion okeechobee; assembly: GCA_018251015.1. NCBI lineage: Eukaryota > Metazoa > Arthropoda > Insecta > Lepidoptera > Hesperiidae > Phocides > Phocides pigmalion. The sequence continues at coordinate 26,619 of DWON01000530.1, forward strand.
TCATAAACTCGTGTAATTTGGTACGTAGAAAGCGCTTTTGTACTAATAAATTAATATTACTCTCATAGAATATTGCGTGCACGATGAAATGTCGGATCGAAGTTTATATGGAGGATTGCAGGAATTTCAAAATACATGATGTATGTGTTATAAATTCATTAAATTTAGCCAAATAATACATGAATTCATAATTTTAAATTAAAATCATCTCAAAATTTATACAAATTAATATGTAATAGTTGACTCACGATTGACGACTTTTCATTGCCGATATTTCGAACTAGTTGCACGGTTCGTGGTCACGGTTAGATTGCAACTTAATGAAATAAAACATGATTTTTGTTTACATTGTCGACGTCGAAAATGTCGAAATCTCTTACATTTTCGTATTTATTTATCTATAAAAAGTGTCAATTGTGTAAAGGATCAAATTTATCGTTATTATACACGCATGCTTCTTGCCTCGCCTTGTTCACACCCACATATTTGATTAGGAACGGTCTAATGAGACTAATAGCCACAGAGTGGACGAGCAGACGGGACTATTATCTGTCATCTAATTTTATACAGTAGTAATCTAGAAAACAATGTTCTGCAAAATCTTGATCTTCCATTTGACTGGTGGTAGAACTATACTTCGCCTGGGATGGTACCACTGCCGTCTTCATAATCAGCCGCAATGCATTACTTGTGTTTCGCTTTGAGAGGTGCGGTTACCGGCTTCTCTTTGAAGCGAGGCGACCATCGTAACCCTCAGGAGTAGCAACGCATCTATGTATCATGTGTTTCGGTTGGAGAGATCTTAGTTCTAAGGACTAGCAGTGTATTTCTTTACGAGCTCAGATAGAACTTCAGTCCTGTTTGAGGTTGTATCTAGATATCTATTGGCTGCAGAGACCATTTAATATCAGATAATCTGCACTTTGCTACTTTTCCAACATAAAAAGAGGCTCTTGCGACAGTGACTGCTAACCAGGACTGCATGAGTGTTTTCTACTTATTTATAGAAAAATGTATACAAATTGTATGTATGTTTGCTGTTGATGTTTGGATACAGATACAACACAACAACCACACTTAGACAGCTATGTTATTAACTGCTGTTAAAATGACATTAAATCTAAATTCTAAGTAAATCTTCATGTGTCGATAATACCTACGTAGACTTTCTGTTCAGTATTTTACTTGACATCTACCTACTTGTTTGATTAACAGCGGTCTAATGAGATTAATAATCGCGATGTGTATACCGTGCCTTGACGAACGGCCGCGTGTAATTTCATACATGACATGACATGACATGACATACTATATAGTATAGCATGGTAGGTATATCAAACTGGGGAAATTGATTGTTCAGTTGTCACTTCAACAGTTGGCGTTTTCAAAGAACTATAGTCTAGAACTATAGTTCGAGCAGGGGTATCACTGTTGTCCTCATGATGCGTGTAACTATTGTTTCGATTGGAATGGTGCAGTTGCCTATATTTAGAAGCGAGATGACGATCTTAGTCATTAGAAGAAGCAACGCATCGTACGACCTAGGATGCGGGCAACCGTTGCGCCCTGCCACCGCAGTTTTGCCGTGACCACGAGCCATGCATGTGGTTCAAAATATCGGTAATTAAAACTCGTTTATCGTTGAGTACCCGTTATATAGTAAAATGTAAAATACTCGAGGACTCGGATTCTGTACCAGGTTGAATATGATAGTCAAAGGGCTGCAGCGACTACTTAGCATCAGGTCTGCATGCTCGTTTGCTTCTCTTTTCGCATAAAAACTAGTATCGTTAGGTCTTCCATTCTTACGAATAAAAAATTGGTATTTTTTGTCTATACTGCGGTCGTATTCAAAGCTCTTCTTCGTAGTCTTATGGAAACCAGTAGTTATCAGGACATTTTAAATAAATACACTAGTATAACAGTAAATATATCATGAGTCAGCAACAGATTTATTTACCAATTCCTTCTCAGATAATAACTCGTAATGAGTGAAATATGAAAATGAAAATGAAATTGAAGGTGACATTTTATATGGAACCGCAGTGACGTTCACGAGACTTCATGATACACCTCTAAAGCATTTTACGTATCTCCCAAGATGATTGATCAAATTTGCACCTGGCTCGTGGACTAAAAACAACGGAGCGCCATCGCCGCTTGACAAACGATCGAGTGTAATTTCACACGAGACGTGACCGTAATAACGCCACGATCTAACACCAGCCTTCATGAACATCAATCTAGTGGTATTAATTATTTTATGGATAATCCGTTTTTTAACCTGCGTTGTAAATAAGACGCCTGTTCTAAGTTCGAACTTTTTAACAACGTACAAGTTGCATAGAATATTTTTAGACCGAATTCTTAGAAAACCAACTATCTGTCAATGAAAGTTCTGTTAAAATCGTTGCAGCCAGTTTGAAGATCACTCGGAGCATTGAAGCGCAGACAGATGGAAAAAAAATGTTTTTTTTTATATAAAAACTCCATATACTTTCACATGCGTTGATTAAAAAGCTATTATTTTGATATCACAAACAGACACTTAACTTTTATTTACTAGTATAGATATCAATTCAACAGCAACCAACCCTGGGCACAGATTTCTTCTTAGAATAGACCATAATTCACCAGACTGGCCAAGAGCGAATTGGTGGATTTCTTATGTTTGTTCAGTGATTATTTTTCTTTTTTATTAGAATTATCTACCGAAGCGTTGTGACTATGTAATTGTTTTTTTTTAATTGAGTTATTCAATTTTCAAAGCTTTGCGTTTAGGTAATTTATACATAGGTAAGTAGATATACTTTCATAAATTATTGTAATAATTTAAAATCAGGACATACATCCAAAATTAAGTATATATGTATCATTATTAAATTATGGAATAAAGCAAATGGACAATAAATCCAACAAGAAGGAATGGCGACGCGACAATGACATAAATTAAAAGTTATTTATAAGTAAACCTTTTCGTAAACACAGACCTTATAATCTTTTCTTTTACATCATGTTAAGTGTCTGACTTCGAATAGATTTCTCATCATTCAGATGGCGCATCTAGTTACGTATACGGTTAGAGAGATTGCGCTATTTCGTTGCCATCAAAACACCGCGCAGGAATGAGATGGTCACTGTCGGTGCGGCCGATAAATCTGCCGCACTTAGCCGGCAACCGGTAAATAACTATGGGATTTCCGCATGCGAGCGCGATGCGCCTGCGCATAAATCTGTGCCCGCATTGTGATATTGTGTTGCCATTACCCGGCTCCGGGAACCGAGTACATAAATACACGCGTGGAGACTAGCGCTAAGTCGTGTCCTCTGTTCCTGACTTCTGACGCAGTGAAGGCTATATTATGGTAAACGAAGTACTGGCTCAATGAAATCAATCAATCAACAATGATATGATTTTAAAGTAATGTTATCGCCAAATTTATACTTTTTACTACGGCGAGTTTCGCGGTGACAACTTGCAAGTGGTTGGAAATATCGACAAACAAAATTAAAAAACCGTTACCCGTGTGTACCCGGTACATACTAAAATCGCTACAGTTATCAATATCTTGACAGTTTCATCATCATATTAATATTTTATAACTGTGGGACGGACAACGGGACGCACTACCGTCGCTCTCATAATCTGCCGTAAAGCAAGTCGCGTGTTTCGGTTGGAGTCGCTGTACTGATTTTATACTGTACCCTTGACGTTCATTAAGTATATGTAAATACCTTACAATGAAATAAAATATTTGAATTTGAATTTGAAAAAACATTTGAATTAGAAATGCGGTTGCAGATTACACTTAAAGGCAAGAGTTTACGTTCAAACCCAGATAGGATTAGCCGTTTGAGATTGAATGTGGATGTCAATGGGCTGCAGCGACTACTTAACATTGGGATCCCTACATGTCCGTTTCCTTCGCTCTCATAATTTGCCGTGAAGTAACTCTTGTTTTCCGGTTGGAGAGATTTCCATCATCTTAGTCCTCAGAAGTAGCAACGTATCTACGTTCGAGTTCAGATGGGATTTCGGTCGTGTTAGTGGTCTTTTGTGGATGTCTATGGGCTGCGACTATTTAACATCAGGTGGTTTGCATACTCGTTTGCTATATTCTCATATATAAAAAAATATATATTGTATAATAAAAAAATAATAGTCGTCTTTTAATCTTTGTGTGGTTACCTTATTCGTGGAGTAAATCCTACACTGTATATCTTCGTCTTGTCTGTTATTCTATACGTTGGCTCGTCTCGCAACGAGTCGCCTCGCGACTGGCGTAGTGTCGTGATCTGTTATTTATTTAATTTAGTTGCGTTTAGATGTCTTCGTATGTTGCTTTATTAGTAAAATATGTGTGTGTTTATGCAATTTCACGTCACTTAAGACCGTTCACCATTAAACGTGATTGCGGATTGGATAGAAGGAAGGCATTTGTTTCTTCTGAAGCGTATTTTGTACTTGATTTCTATAGGGATTGTTTGGAGTTTCTTTGGTAGATACAAGTAAAGAAATATATTAGTTTTTTCTGAAGCGTAGGTTACATTTGATGTTGTAAAGTTTCTATAGAGTTTCTTTCGCTTTTTTCCGAAATACCTTACGAGTCGGTGGTGGTTAAATTAAAAAAAGTTTTCTATAAAAAAGAATGTACTTTAAAATTATGATTTTGATTTTTGGATTATTTTTGAAAGTTTTTTATTATCAAGTGGTATCTTTTATTTTACTGTGTTTCAGGGCAAAGAGCAATATTTAAAACGATCCTAAACATTAGATACAAAATATGGATCGTAAGTTTTACCTATGCTTCAACTTATTCATCTACCAAAAACATATATATACACTATTTACCATTAATGTTTTTATATTTAAATCTATCTTTTATTGATTGTCATAAATTTGTGAACCTAAGTATGATTTGAAATACCAAAATAGGTATAATAATAACAATTAATAATGCACTGTCGCGTACTGCTAGTTATCCAATAATAAATTAATTTCAAGAGTTTTTTTGACTTCGTATTTCCACACTTTTTTATACAAAAGTACAATAATAAAGAAACATACAGGTAATTTGTTGCTTATTAGTCGCTGCAGCCCATGGACATCTACATAAAACTTCAAAAAGGACAGAAATCCCATGTGAGGTCATAGCAACGCATCTCGCCACAGCTGAGGAATAAGTTGCCTTGCTTCCAAATGCAGTCCGCAACCACACTTCTCCAACCGCAATACACGAGTTGTTTCACAGCGGATTATGAGGACAGCGATGGTACTTCACCAGTCGACCTATAGTTTTACCAACACACATTATTGGAGGCGACCATCTTAGTCCTCAAGAGTAGGAACGCATCCGCGTCCATCCTTAAATAGAACTT